>JAUBWS010077321.1:0-13019 GCA_032270445.1 Darlingtonia californica
ACATTTTTCAAGAATGTTTTCTTTAATAACTCCCGTTTTTCCTTTTCAATTTTCATGAAAAATATATTTTTTTAAAGTTCTTAAAAAGAGCTTTCTCATGATATAAAATTTTATAGAAAATAAACCATATACGTAGAAAAAAGAAAGTTTGAATTTTGCGTTTCCAACATTTTGATACACACTGTATATAGCTTTCGTCAGAAAATCAAAACTCAATGGAAAAATGTCCATTAGTTCGAGGGTATAGCTCTGTAAATGAAGGCACTTATTTTCAGAAAATCGACATCTGTGATGACGTTATCAAGTAACAATAGTCGGGGCTACAAAAACCGGGTTTAGAAATGTTATCAATTCAATTTGCCTTTCTGGAATTACTGGCGCAATTAAGATAGTGACCTAGCAACATCATAATTCTCCTTTTAAGATCAGTCCTGTTAAAATAGAACCGAGTGGATCCTAAAATGCCCGAACAGGAAAAGACAAACGTACCGCGGGAAAACCAATTTTCCGTATCGATGCGGTGATCTGATATAAGCTAGGGGCAAGGTGGCCCGTGCCCTTCCATTCTTGTGGCTTTTCATTGTTTTTATTCGTTTTTGCGCCATAAAACAGTGAAAATATCACTATTTAGACTTTGAAGCCTTAAAAGGAGCTTGCAAGGCGGTTTGAGAGCTTCCAATTTGCAAAACTTTCTTCCTTACATGATGAGCAACATTAAAAAAAACAAAATTGGGCCCCTCCACTTTTAAATGCGCGTCGTCGGCCCTAGGTTAATCTCAATAAATACAGTTGAAATGCCTACGATCGTATCCGCTTTGCGATTGAGCTCCTCATGAGAGACCTAGTAAGTTCCCGTGACCCATGCATTACAGTATTAAATAAAACATGTCCAAATATCATAAATATCCTGAAAATTTTCTGTAACAGCTTAAAAAAAGTGATTTCGCAATCACTTCAGTTGAATTTTACCTTGTAGTATATTAGTCTTCCGTTGAGCTTTGGTGTATCCCAAGTTAATTTTCCTTTGAGTAGCAATGCAGTGTTTGGATCTTTCTCAAATGCTATTTGCAAGTTACTTGCAGTTTCAGCAACTATAATTAGATATTGATTAAGAACGAATTTGGAAACACACAAGGTGCATTGGGATTAAGTCCCACTTTTCCTCAACTGGGCGTGCCTAATAGTAGAACTTCTTAGACATTCGTAAAATCACCTAAATTGAAGCGTTTGATCTCTTAAAAGACCTGAAGCTGTAAAAAAATCCTACACCTTAAGTGCATTAGTTGTCGGATAATTTCTTACAGAATTAATTATTTCCGGAAAATATTTTACTAATTCGCAAATAATAAACCACAACTATTGCAAAATATTTTATAATAACTAAAATGCTCATATGTTCCAGACTTTAGATAGAGGTTTCATAAACCACGAGTTACGAGTTACGAGTTGCAATTAAAATCACGAGTTACGAGTTGAAATTTACGAGTTGCACATTAAAATCACGAGTTACGAGTTAGAATTTACGAGTTGCACATTAAGATCACGAGTTACGAGTTGGAATTTACGAGTTCAAAATTAGAACCACGAGTTGCGAGTTCCGACCTGAAATGAAAATCACGAATTGAAAATTTAATTCACGAGTTGGAATTAAAAGTACGAGTTAAAATTAAAAGTACGAGTTGCAAGTTAATTCACGAGTTGAAAATCAAATTTACGAAAAAACAAAATCACGAGTTGGAAAGTATATCGTTTATTATCCATTGTAGTTGGGAAAAGTTTATTCGTTTCGTAATTACATATACAAAAAAGCTTTTGTTATTTTGTTATTTCGAATTCTTTTTTACAATTCGAATTTTTATGGCGACATTTAACAAAGACTAACTTCCGTTTGTGTTTGTCGATTCAATCGATATATAATATGATAAGGGAAGAAAGAACACACAACATTTGTTTTATTTTGTACACAGAGTTGATAGTTGGAGGAGGATGTGTACGCGCGGTATGATGAAGTAAGCATTTAGTTATTTACAAACTTTACAAGCTTACAAGCTTCTTTATAAGAATATACTTTATAAGAATCTGAAGATGAAATTGGGGAAAAAATTAAGAATATTCTGCTCATCTCGAATTTTGTATTACAAAGTTAAGGACGTCAGAATTTATTTATTCAGTTCTTTTATGCGTTCCATCGTCCATCTGATCTTATTCCACCATTTGATAATATAATTAAAGGGAACTAAGGCTTTTTTTACATCATTATTAGTTTGAAATAGATTATGGTTTATATAGTTTTATATGTGTTTGTCTATAATGATATTCCTGAGAGGGTTTATTTTAAAATCTTCAGCGTCCAATCTAATATAATTTTCAACTCGTAATTTTAATTTTTAAAATCGTGATTTTAATTTTCAACTCTTGAGTTTGATTTCAACTCGTGATTTTAATTTTCAACTCGTGATTTTAAATTTCAACTCGCAACTCGTAACTCGTAACTCGTGGTTTTAATTTCAACTCGTAACTCGTAACAAGCAACTCGCAACTCGTGTTTTATAAATCCTTCTTTAGATATATCATTGTTTATTCGAATCTCAAAATTTGTTTAACGCGTTCATTGTCTTTTGAATTTTTTTCCAGCGAAATTCAGGAATTTTGATCAATCGTGAAAATGAAAAAATGAACAGCTTATAAATGTCGAGTTTTACTGGGATGAATCAAGTCTATCTGATGAACCGCCAGTGGAAGGCCCTGCGATATATATAACTCAAAATATGGTCACCAACGCAGTTTCAAAGATGAAGGATGGCAAAGCTTGTGGCTCATCAGGGATTGTTATTAAAATGGTCAAAGCCGGCGGTGAGGCTATGCAAGACCTTCTTACTGATATGATCAATCTAATAATAAAAGAGGAGCGAACTACTGACAATTGGAACCCTTTAATAATAATAAATAGCTTCATAGGGAAAGGTGATGTCAAAAAATGTGGATATTATCGTGGCTTAAAGCTACTAGAGTATACAAGGAAAGTACTTGAACCCTTAATAGAAACAATCATAACAAAGTAGGTTGCAATTTGGGTTCACACCTGGTCGCAGCACTACTGATGCGATCTTTATCTTAAGACAAATGCAAGAAAAATATCACACAAAAAGGAAAACTATTTATGCATCTTTTTTTGATCTTTAAAAGGCATTCGACAGAGTCCCTCGTAAGGTGCTATGGTGGAGCTTGAGAAAGCTTGGAGTAGAACAGTGGGTCATCCGAATCTTTCAACTTGACAGTTGGGTAACATATTTTGTATAAGTTGTGCTAAGCATAAAGAAGTAATTTTAAACACGCGCGGAAAAATTTATATTTTGTAGGAGTTGTGTTAGAAAATTCAAAACTTGTAAGAGTTACCGGTCAAGTGTTAACAAAAATCTTTGCACCGACAGGAAAATTTGTGATCTGAAGGAGTTTGCTATTTGCCAAACTAAATCAGTGTCACCTTGTCATGGACTACACTAAATACTTTCCAGCATGTCCCATTAAAAATTGTTACCAGTATAAAATTAACAATCATTTGATGTTAGAATAACTTTTCCTCAAAATTTATCAGTACAGATGCTGATGATTCCATTATTTATACAGGGCAGTGACTTGCACTGGAAAAAATTTAAAGTTTTTAAACAAAATAAAACTTAGAATGTTTTTACTCTAGGTATTGAGTGGTGGTGTTGCTTAAACACTTTATTTTAATCTTAAAATATCAAAATAAAGTGTTTAAGCAACACGACCACTCAATACCTAGAGTAAAACATTCTAAGTTTTATTTTATTCAAGAAAATCTCACACTTTCCCTTTTTATTACAGGTAACCATTCTGGAAATATTTCTTCACAATTGTAGAGAAAGAAACATGTGGCCATTATAAACCATCATGGCAGCTACATCTACAGTATTGTTGCGGAAAAAAGAAATAATACCCAGGTTAGCCTTCAAATATTTATGGAACAACAAGTGTATTAATTTATTAATATTAATATTAAGTTTATTCTTATGCTTAAATCTTTTATAAAATTCAGTATACTAAAATGTTTAAAGGGAACAGGATACAAATCCCCCCCAACCGTTTAACGTACAGTATATGAAAGAGCCCAACTGGAATACGGTTAAGAACATTCATGAAATCTAACACTTCGTTGTGCGGGAACACAGAAATAAAATAATAAAATTTTAGAATAATGACTGAATGTTTTTCACTATCAATTTGAAATGCCGACATGTGTTCAAAAACATTAATACGTGCATATTTCTCAAAACATTTCGAATATATTTTCTTTAGCATCTTTAGAATGGAGTGTTTCGTAATTTTTATAAAATGATAATTTATTTTAAGTTTAAAGAAAAGGAATCTTCATGTTTTACATATTTTTGTTTTAGAAGCTGCAAAAACATTATTTCAATCAAGCACTAACAGCTTCGGTCAGGTCTGCAGTCAGGAAAATTTTAAAATATGCCCGGACCGTTCAGAAGCAGGTTGGCGGCAAAAACGGCAGGAATAGAACAAGGTTGAGCAACCACCATCGGACAAGACCAATCAGCCATCATCAGACGAAGGGGACGGTGTTGAAGACGAACTAATATATTAACTAATAATATAATAAGGTGCTTTCCTCCCCTTTTTTGGAAAATTGTCAATTTGTGGTTTTTTATTTCATTAACCATCGGATCATCATTAAACAAAACTGAAGTTTTTATGTTGTACATATTCTAATTTAGGGCTAATCCAGCATAGTGGTGTTTCAATCAATTTTATGAGTTATATTTAAAATTTTGGTTGTATGTGTAGCAAACATCAAAATTGCAAAAGGCGCATTGTTGTTAAGCTACACCATCATCAGTAAAAGTTAATTTACCATTTTTCACGGTTTATTTTGGGACAACCATTCTTATTTTTAGTTTTATAAAGTTTTTTTTTTAGAAATTATGAGTTTGTAATTGTAAGTTTATTTTACAAAGTCCTTGGAACTATAAATCCCGAACAATCTATAAAGTATTACGGGATTCAAATAGACCCTTCTCGAATTATTCGAATTTAGTCCCGACTCGCTCGCTTGCATGCCGTTAAGACAACGTAATTCCAAGAGATGTATGCTTGTTTTTTTTAACTGCCTTCGAAGAAAATGAAGATAATTACTGTAACAGTTTCAAAAATATGCAATTTCATTTTGTTGCCATGAACAAACGTGAAAACGAGTCGTGAGTGTCCAATAAATAAATTCATCTATTGACAAATTTAAAAATTTTCTAAAGCTGCAGGAGTCCCCATGGAAACAAGGGTTTAACTGAAAAGCTAGAACGTGTTCAAAGAAAGGCAGCAAGATGGATAGAAAATAAATGGAAATATATGGACAGTCCGACAAGTATAATCTCCAAACTTAGACTTGCATCACTGGAAAGTAGAAGAAATGCAGCCTGCATTAAAATGTTATTTAACATCACAAACAGGAATAAATATATGAACGAAAGTTGTATTCCCAAACGCCAGCGTTGCAGTAACATTCGGTTTCAACCAATTTTTGCAGCACTGAAGTCTTACGAGCACTCGTTCTGCCCTTCAAGCATGAAATTATGGAACAAATTGCCATCGATTATAGTGAACTCTGTCAACCTGAATGACTTTAAAAATGAATTAAACAAACTTTATAGTTTATGATGATTTATTCACTTTGACTTTTGAATTTTGACTCAACATCAAACCGTACTTCTCAACTTAAGTTCTTAACCATAGGTTCTGTCTGCCTGCAGAGCCTTCAGTGTCTATAATGTTAATTCTAATTTTGTCAGAGTCTAATCTTAATCTTAATCGTAATACTAAGCAAAATTGTCTAGCTACAGTGTGTTCAGTGTCTAAACTTAATTCAAATTCCAGCGGATCAATGAATTTTATCTGTCTTGTATATACTACTGTAATATGTAAATAAAATATTTTAATAATTTGTCAATAATTTCTTATTCATTTATTTATTTATTTATCTATTTATTTCAACATTTGCGAAATTAAGTTGCAAAACTTTATGCAAATAACTCAATAGAAATAGAAAATAGAAATAGAAATAGAAATAGAAAAATATTGAAAAGCTACAGTAAGGTCTTTGGAGAATTTGTTAGCTCTCTTTACATGAGGCACGTTATTACAGAAGATTTTAATAACAGGAGGCATCAGTTTCTTTTCAAATTTCATATGTACTGGACAATCATCGAGGAGCATTGCTAAATAAACCTACTGTAACTTGTATTCATTGGTAGCCATACTTCAAATTGTCAGCCACTTCTTCATTTCATCCTTTTAAGATTTTACTAAGATGTAAAGTATACAGCTCACTTCACTGAAACTACAGCCAAAACATTCAAACTAATACTATACTGTAACCTACTGTAAGTTGTAATCATTGGTATTGAAATGATACTTCAAAATGGCCATTCACTTCTTAATTCATTTGATTCTTCGTTACTTTAAGGTGTTGAAAAGAAATTCAGCTCAATTACTGTCACTACAGCCAGCAAAACAACTCAAACTACCCTTCGCTTCTTTTCCCGCGAATGAGTAGGTGCCACTTAAAAAGAAAATCACTCCTCCACATGGGTTTTTCCCGTTTACGCGCATACAGGGAACGCTTTTTATAAACGAGATTGCTAAAGTTGGCGCACCATATATGGAGTGATTTTATGGTATGATTCTATCTTACATTTTGTCATCAAATCTTTACCCGAATTTGATCTCCAAAAAAAAAATTATGCTACGGTATATGTAAATTTGTTATTTTTTTCGCATTAGCCTAAAGAGACGCACTTCGCTTACACTACTCGCGTAAAAAACAACGAAAAGAACGTAGTTGTTGGTTCAAGCCAGGAAGAACTGATATGTGATGGCAAAATTTAGTCTCAGCAGTTACTCCAGATGAATTTTGGAAGAAAAAATTTCCGCTTGGATAAAAACTCATTTATGAACTTTTAAGTGTCATTGGTCCTTATATTTCTCTTGATGCAAGATCTCCAAACAGAAGAGAGCTACCTGCTGATAAAAAAAACTTGGAGTCACTTTGTATTTTCTTAAAGATACAGGAACATTAAATATGACAGCAAACACCTTTGGAATACAAATAAATACAACATTAGCAGTTGTCTTTGAAGTTTGTGTGGCGATTGTGAAGTACTTGGGCCCTTCATACTTACACCTACCCAAAACATAAAATGAAATGAGGCAGAAAGTATCAAAATTCGAAGCAACATTTGGTATGATACAAGCTTTTGGTTGCATTAATGGTACCCACGTACCAATAGTTGCACCGAGTGAAAACTCCCATGACTTCTATTGTTACAAACAATTCTATTTATGAATGTTCAGGGGGTATAAGGTTATAGCTGCTATTTTATAGATGTTGAGTGTATGTGGCCAGGCTGTGTTCATGATGCAAAAGTTTTCGCCAATTCTTCAATAAACAATTCAATAGGTAATGATAAGTTACCAAAGATTTACCAATAAATTGGGAAAAATAATATTAAAATTCCCCGTTATCTGATTGGAGACCCTGCATGCCCCCTTGTCCCCCATTTTATGAAGGAATATGATTCTCGAAAAACAAATGAAGAAGTAATTTTTGATAATATGCTGAAAAGTGCAAGAAACCCCAGCAAATGTGCCTATGGTAGACTTAAAGCCCGCTGGCAGATCCTAACAAAGAAAATGGATTTCAAGCTGACAAAATTCCAAACATAATTCATGCTAGTTCATTATACATAACTGTTGTGAAAGGCACAAAATATTTGTTGATGAAGAACAAGTAAAAATTCAAATAGAACTCTCAAAAGAAAACGGAAACAAAAATGTTAGTTAGTTATGGCCATTGGATTTCTAAAAGGTTGGGTCTAGCAAACAATGGCATTTAAGATTTGTATTATTCTAAGGGACTTACCACAAAGTGCCAACTTAATCGCATTTCTTACTTGAACTTGAAATGGCTCCGTTTCAAAAAATCGATTGGTTGCAATAAACTAACACATTTTTATGGTCATTCGTATCATTTTATTTCATAGTAATATTTCGATCTTCCTTTTCGCAGGTCTTCATTTTATTTACATATACACATTCGTATAAATATGTCATTTAAACAAAATTGGTTCCTTATTTATGCTTTATAATTTGTTCAACCCACCATCGACATCGTTTTTAGGAATAGGTCTCCATTTGTTTTTCATGATATTTTTAACACTTCTTAAACTTTGAAACGAAATTTCTCAAAACTTGAATGAGATTAGATTGATCAAAATAAAGCTATTTTCATAACATTAAAAAACATTTTTAGGTTTTTTGGATCATCAGCTGTTACAACTAGTCAAAGACATAATGGTATTGAGGCCAAAATTGGACGCAAATCAGGTCATTCGACGACAAATTATTTTTAAATGGAGACCAACTCCTCAACGAACGCCTAACCCAGTATTGTATTACCCGGTCAACTATTATAATTCGTACCATTAAGCCGAAATAATACAAACATTTCTATACAGGAAATTCTTTTTTTAAGACAGTCGGACTCATTTATCTTAAAAACACTTTTTTATAAGTGGGTGCTACAGAAAAATATTACAATTTCCATTCACACTCCCTTTTTTGGAAGATTAATTTTGACGTACTTATAGATGAATAAATACTGTTTGGCTTCGATCATTTGCAATTATCGGTTCATTAATGCATATCCTTATGGAATTTTAACCTTACTGGGGAATATTTTTATCCCCTGCTAACTTTACATGATAGATTAAAAAAGAAAGAAGAAGTTTTGATATCATGCCGTCATCGGTTCGTCATCAGAAGTGATGACGTCATCATTTTAAATTGGCATAATTGCAAAGTCAAGTGAGCAACGTGACTCGTAAATATTGCTTTTAAATACTTTTCATAAGTTAATTTCTTCCCTTTTTTATTCTATTTCATAAAATTTTAACGTACATTTTAAAAAGATAAAAAAATAAATGTCATACTGACAAAATGACAATACTCAATATGAGCAAATTTGATCGAATCAAATTTTTGACATTTTGAAGATGGATAAAAGTTAGGAATTGTCACAAAAATTGACCTGAAAATATTATTATTTTTGCAGATTTTGCAAGAAAACCAGGAGGAGGGATAAAAATACGGGTTATGTTTTAGCTCCATTTACCTTCAGAACAACCATACAATTCAACTTTTACGCAAACTTTACTTCCAAACACAAATTCAATCGATGATAATGTAATGGGATCTTCTTTAACCAAAATCTTTCAACACAGCCGTTACCAACATTATAATCATACGTCTAAAACGGTAAAATATGATCAAAGTCTATAAAAAAATATTGTGCACCCTTTTTTTTGGATGCCCACTTTATCACAGAAATCGAAAAAAAATATTATAAAATAGAGATGATGTGCAGTTTCTTTACACAATTAGGAAGCATCATTCTTAATATATGAAGTAAAATCTGGTTCGATATAATACCATTGATAAAGGGCCAAATCCGTACGGAAACGACGGACCTTACCGGACTCAAACTCACCATCTAGTTTTTCTAGGGCTGTTGTTCTACCAACTGAGCTTCAGATCCATGTCGAACGATGGATGCGAGTTCAGTGTGGAAATGATGACAGTGAAGTTCCCTCTATAGCGCTACACCGACTGTAAGCAGAGTACGTTCCTCAACTCGACCGTAAAGTGTTGCCGAAAACCATCGACGAAAACAATTCTCGAAATTTTACCATAGTTATGAAATTCAGTCTCCTTCAATATGATACCGTCGATAGCCTAGGTAGGGCAGTAGGCCAATAAAAGCTTAGTCGTCGATACGAGCTCCACCAAATCAATAGGTTTTGCGGGTAATCTAGAAAACATATCGACTTGAAAATATGTTAAAACACGGAAACAACTTACTCTAGGCATATTCTTAGTTCAATTATAAACAGGTTGCAATGTTTTAGAACTATCACTGCGGTAGCTCAATATGATGTTTTTTATACTATAATAGCAAATCCAGTTATTGACATTATCATTTCAAGACCGATTCGTAATTTAGTATCTGAAGAACAATTAGTTGCACTGTTCAACCGCTTTGAATCATCTGTTATGACAGCACCATCACCAATCTGATGGACTGGTTGATCACAAAGATCTGGAAAAGAGAAGAATCGTTTCCATTAATTAAAAATACGATATTCTTCCTCGTATTCTATTATTATGTCAATGCTCTTTAAAGCATCGCCTCATTTAGGAGTGGGTTGGAACAATGGCAAAGCTTATAGTTATAATATCGGCCAAGGTAAAATAGTCGGTTGAACAGGTTGTTGGCATCTTTAGAATTTAAAATTTCACCGTTAAGAAACTAAACATATTTTTACCTCCAAATACAGAACGTATTATAGCAGAAATGAAAGTTTTTTCAGTTGTTGCAGTGTCCATTTTTAATTGTATCTATGTTGAAAGACACTTTGACATACATATCACAGGGTCCCTCTCAAATTTCCCTTCGAAAGGTATGAGGATCTATTATGTAGATTCATAATTTGAATCAGGAAATAATTATTTCCACCCAATATTTCACACATAAAAGTACACTAATACTAAATTTTATTTACTTCGATATTGCTAGCTTTAGTATTTAAATAGAATTCTAAAAAGCTAGCTGGGTGATCGATCTTTCATCCCCCATTAATGGTTAAGCAATTTACAATAAAAAAGTTTTCAAATCGCTTTCACTACAATGACAATAAAATTCAAAGGCTATGGGAAATTAAATCTGATTTCACAAACGCGCGAAACAAACCTCTAGTTTTTGTAGTCACATCAATCCATCCTGTAAATTTGCCAGGAACCTTTTGCTTGTTCACAACTGCTCTAAGTTGATGAATATAAGAAAAAGTCGGTTGAATCCGACTATCCGACTATATGCTATCCGTATAGGGTGGCCATAATCGACTTATCTCAGTAGTCGGTGAATCCGACCATTTACTATCCGTATAGATAGATAGGTCGTATCTGACTTTTCCCAGTTATCGGTTAAATCCGGCCGTCTGACTATTGAAGGTGACATCGCGATGAGATCTATTGTTTATTAATAGCAATGAATCTCATATCCAGTGGACAAAAGTTTTGGTAAAAAGATGGAGAACTAAAAGTCATAAATTAATTGAATGATTCCATTCCGATTAAATCTTGAATTTTTTAAGATATCCTATGTGAAGTAACAGCATTTCTCAAGAAGGATTACCCTAAGGCATTAAATTTCGCTTGATTAAACGCTCCAGCATTGTTCTTTTTTATTTCAAGACTGGCTGTTGACATAAGCGATTGACCAGCGAATTTTGAAAAGTAGGATTGGATTCTACTTTCACGTGTTACGACTCAGGAATCGCTGTTTCTGTACTTATTTTACTAAAACAAAACAACAGCAAGAAACCAAGGAAACCTCTTTTTGCCTCAGGAACTTACCAGCCTAGCGAGAATCCAATTTTAAGACTTCTTTCGCATGAAACAAATTCACGACAGTTGTAGAAATCCTTAGTTCAAATCTCTCCACTATTTCTGATCTACATAAGTAAGTACAATATATGGAAAGTATTGACAAAAGTCACTCACTCTACATGAATATATTGTATTTGGTGACATGTTTCCAACGACAACTTGAAGCTCGGCACTTTTCGTGAATGCAACCACCTGTTCTGCATTGTTCCTTTTGCATTCAGTTTGATATTGTATTACATACACGTTGGGTCGCTTCGGTTTCTTCCATGATAGATGCACACTGAATTTTTCAGCTTTGTCTAAGGATGCTTCTTCTGGCACCTCGTAACCTGTAAACAAAGTAATTATGTCCTCGGATTGCACTTTTAAAAACAACAAACTCGTGTATTTCATTTGTTTTGTTTTTTGAAGTTATCTAAAAAAGCCAGATGTCGTGTTGGTAACTTTCCTTCAAGTTTATTGACTAAGAATAATTTTTAGGTAAAAGTAGCTTTATCTTTTATTTTGCAGCAAAATCAAATTTACCCGGTGTTTCAAAGGTATAAGTCACAACATCAGAATAACTGTTGTATTTGTTTTTAGCTTGTATCATCAGGTCGTATGTCGTTAATGGCATTAAATCAGTGATGTAAAAATTAATATCGGTTAATAATAATTGACCAGTTACTTGAAAAAATGAATCCAAAACTTTCCAAAATTTACAGATATAAGTAAAAACCCACCTGCATATTACCTTCATAATGGATGGACTTGTGTACTCTAACAACTTGCTTTCAGTCAAAAACAGCTGCACATGCAAATTTGATGGAATAATACGATACTTTTATTTCATTGTCATAACCCCTTGTGCCGAATTTCATATACAATTCTCTTTTTGGTTGAACAAATGTAAGGCTCAATCTACGATAACCATCTGTTTTATTGTCGTGAGTTTCTTCTAATTTGTAATGTGTGTCTTTGATTAATTGATTGCTGTTTTTCCATAAAACGTTGTTGGAATTTTTCACAAATAAACTGACACATTCCAATCCGTTGTCTTTATCGTTGATCTTCGGTGCTGGACCCTTTGAAAAAAATTAAGTAACCATAGAAAATGCTGGTGATTTAAATGAATCGAAAACAATGAAAATATGAATTTTAGTGTAATTTCAAAGGTTTTTCATATAGTAAATTTTCGACGAAATATCCCATGGATGTTACGCAAAATTCTACTAAGACACTGATACGCAGGGTGGTCAGTAATGTTAAGGGCAAGAACATGTGTAAGTAGAATCATTGTTGTTAATACGCTGACTCAGATAACTCAACAACAATATTTAACAAAAGAGTCTTTTCCTTTTTTCAAAAAAGCTGCTATTCCGGTTGCAACTTACCATATTTGGATAAAACTTAGACAATATTATTTTATTATTATTATCAATTTATTTTCTGTTGGTAAAGTATAGATAGTTTACAAAAAACTAATAAAAACCAACATTTAA
>JAUBWS010077343.1:0-13015 GCA_032270445.1 Darlingtonia californica
AACCCTATGCGGTGGAGTGTTTTTCTCTTTAAATGGCACGCAGGATTGCGTGCCGTTTAAATAGAAAACACTCCACCACATGGGTTTTTCTCAATATTTTAACATACCGGCACTTAAAGGGTTAAACAAGTACTCTACAGTTAAAATTTTACGCTACTCAAATACAATTGTGCTTATCGGTTCTAATTTAACCAGTTTTAAAGTGTCATTCACTTTTGCTTCGCCGATAATTTTGGCAGTTGGTAAGAGACCCTAAAAACAGTAAAACAAATTTTTGCGCTCTCAAAATGTTTCTCAGCATTTTTAATCAAAATGACAAAGTTGCATGGACGTTGAAACGTCTAAATAAAGTTTTGTGCTTACTGAGTTAGTATGAATGCATGATTTGATTTTTTACCCAGGATAGCCTCCCCAGTTCTTCATGAATTGCTATCAATGAGTTTCCCTGGAACACCTCATCGTGCATAATAGCGTACGGATGCGTATCTATAAATAGACTAAAATAAAGAATTGTGGGATCGAAATATGGACAAATATTTGATACACACTGTATATAATTGACATTTTCCATTGTATTGCAAAGACTTATGGGATCGATTTGCGGACAAACACAACAGTGTGGCGTATTCGTATCTGAGCGCTATTGGTAGTGATTGCTATACTTCACTATGTAAAGCCTTGCAACTCGGGATTCCGGTTTAGGCATCAGAACTTAACCATTAGACAACTCCATTGAGTTAATATTCAAATATTTACTGTCTTTTCTATCAGCTTCTGGTCCGAGCAACAAAAGGTGCTGGTTACCGTGGAGATATTGCTGTCGACGATTTCCGTGTCCGCGACGGAACATGCCCTGCTCCAGGTGATTGTGATTTCGAACATGTTGATTTCTGTGATTGGGAACAAGAAAATCAAGATGAATTTGACTGGATGATTGGATCTGGACATACAACAAGTTGGTTCACAGGACCAAGCATAGACCACACCACACAATCTGCAGGAGGTAATTTGTTTTACGTAGATTTTATGAAGATTAACACAGCGTGAGATACGTGAGAATACGGGTCCCGTATATTACCCTATACGGACGAATTTGTTCAATATATAGAAGAAGTTAGTCATGTACGGTAATAAACGGGAATCAAGCAAGACGTCGGCCACGTAATACATGGATGTTGGAGATTTGAATCCCACCCGCGGCTGCTGTTACTCTAAGTATCGGCATTTGCGTCGGTACAAATATTGAAAGCAAGTTGTTATTCCTAGGGTAACAGCAGTTGCGTTTGGTAAGATAAGAACACGCCACATGAATCAGTCATGTAGTTACGATACCGTCGCTTTGAATTTAAAATCTGCAACTGACCTGGACTGCGTAATACAAGTAACGAAATAAAAACAAAAAGATGATGACAATTTATTTTCATTGTTTCCAGTCTTCAAAACGATTCAGTCCTGAACCGGTCACGGTAGACCAAGCGCGAAAAAGCTTAGAACGGGTCTACCGGGTAGACTACAAACCTTCATAATTTCCATAAACACAAATTCAATTTTCTACAATTTAGTAATTATTATAATAAGAAACTTAATCGAGCACTGGTTTTAGAGAGAGCCAACTGTGTAAACAACAAACAGTTTATTATATACTAACACTTTTGAACCAAATTGAATGCTTTTCATATCATAGGTTACTATGGTTTCATTGAATCATCTGCCCCTCGAAAATCTGGAGACAAAGCCATATTCAAGAGTACCCGGTTCGGACCAACTTCCGCATCCGGTAAATGTATGAGTTTCTGGTACCACATGAAAGGAGCTAGTGTCGGTGATTTCAAGGTATATTTCCGCACATTGAACGGAATCAAAACAGTTAAAGATGAACTAATGTGGCAATTAAGTGGTAATCAAGGTAGCAAGTGGCAACAAGGACGAATTGGTATCCAAATGAACGCAGACTATCAGGTAAATTCTAGTTTTTAAGATACAATGCGCGCCTAAGCTGTGTTCATGAAATTTAATCCTTGCAAAAAATTACATACTTAGAGCTATTCAATTTCCTCCTAAGCCGATGGGAAAAATTAGCAAAACCCCTATGTGAAAGAGTGTTTTTCTTTTTTAAACGGCACGTAATCCTGCGTGCCGTTTAGAAAGAAAACACTTCTCCACATAGGTTTTTTTACGATTTATACATTTATCATTTTTCTTTATAGATCCTATTTGAAGCTGTACGTGGATCAAGTTACACTGGAGATGTTGCAATTGATGACATTGAATTTACAACAAGTCATTGCGGTTTCATACCATCATCCGCATGGCCAACTGGCAAACCCACACCTACACCAACTACCACCACTTCAACCGTCGGACCCACCACAGGTCAGTTCATAAAAAATACTTTATTTGCTGTCCCGCAAAAATATGCCATTTTACCATCATGATGATTCACCCAGCATAAACATTTTCAGTTCTAAAGTGACCCAGTGGGCAAAATCGTGAAAAACCCATGTGAAGGAGTGTTTTCTATTTATAACCTTAAAAAGAGAAACACTCCTCCGCGTAGGGTTTTTTACCAGTTTTGCCAGCTTAGGATGGCCGTTTTCTATGAAAAATCAATGATTTCTATTCAATTAGCTCAGTTAATTTCAAGCGGACATTTTGTCGCATTGTTCGAATTATAGAGAGTATATTTGCCTAAATGTTAGTTGGTGGGTTATCAATGAAGATATGCTCTTCTGTTGAACTACTAAAATCGAAGTCCTCAAGTCCTGGAAGAAACCTCATTTGGTTAACAATGATAAGTGAATTTGACCAGTGAAAGCCAAAAACAAATAATTTCGAACTCGGATAAACTTAATTTTTACCCTGGCGTCTTTTTCACTTGGGCACGGATCTATTATTAAAATGATTCTTTTACAATTCGTGAGCCGTTCTTCGGGCGAGGGTTTGGGTAAAATTAGAATAAAAATAACATTTTTAGGAAAAATACATTAAAACTACAATAAAATTAGTGAAATTTCATGAAAATTATTAATGTTAATCATAGGTAACACCGGAAATGACTGTAACTTTGATGTTAACTTCTGTCCTGTATGGAAGACCAACTCCTCACGAGGCAACTTCCTGTGGAAGCGTCACCAAGGCGCCACAGCCTCTACCGGCACCGGTCCTAAGACTGATCACACCAAGGGTACTGATAAGGGCTACTATGTGTACATTGAGACCTCATATCCATCACAAGAGAATGACACTGCTTGGTTGTATAATGACAATGTTGATGACAAAATCGACACATGTATGAGTTTTTGGTATCATATGTATGGTCCACATGTTGGCTCACTGAACATCTATTTATCGGTAAGTTCAAAACTCCAAGTTTTCACAATACCTATGGTACAATACTTATTGCATCTTTGTTATTCATTTTAAGATTTATTAGTGAGTGCGAGGTTAAGTGTTGAAAACCAGGGGTAAGAGCAACGTCTGCTCTTATCGCTAGCTGGAAAAAAGAATAAAAAAATGACCCAGTAGTGTAACCTCAGTAGTAAAACGAAGTCCTTATGCACAAAGTCACCGTAAACAGAACATTCCGTTTTCTTACGATAGCTGTATAGTAAAATCCAGAGGATAAACAAAATTTATGAAGGAGTGTGAAAATGAATAAATAGAATCAAATAATTATTCTAATGGTGTTTGTCTGTATTCATAGTACGCTGGCAATAAGAGCCTGGTTTGGGATCGGTCAGGAACACAAGGTGATCGATGGAGACATGGTCAGCTCTTGATCAAACGATCCACAAGAAATCAACCATTGGCAATTATCATTGAAGGTATACGTGGTGCATCATATGCTGGTGATATCGCTATTGATGATGTGGCATTTGCAAAGAATGGATGTCCAGCTTCAAGTAAGATGGTTTTTTATACCTTGCTTCACATTGAAAAATTGTCATAAATCTATCGAAGGTTCGGTGTGTCGCGATAAAAGATTCGGTTACTTTAAAGGGAGACGAATTTAGGCATGGTTTCATTTTCATAAATATGACAATTTTCTTACCAAAATTACGCTCATTTAGAGTTAGTTTTGAAACATCTTTGTTTTTGCGAGAAAATTCATTTTGCGAACATGACTTAGATTTGCGAAAATGATTTGCTTTCTTAAGGTAATTACTGAGTTTCCTGTCTTCTTGCAAACACCCCAGAATACCTTATAGAAAATTGAGAGTATTTGGAAAATTTCAGATCCCCAGTGGGCAAAATCTTTAAAAAAGACCCATGCGGAGGGGTGTTTTCAATTTAAATGGCACGCAGTGCTACTACGTGCCGTTTTAAAATAAAAAACACTCTTCGCATAGGGTTTTTACTAATTTTGCCCACTGTGTCAGGAAAGTCTAGTCAAGGCTTCAAATTTAGGATCCTTGAATTGTAAGCTCTGCTCCTTATCCAACTTGCCACAGATCCACGATTTGGTACGACAAAATTTATTTTTTGTTTCTTAGGAGAATGTGATTTTGAAGCAGGAAGTTGGAGTGATGGAAGTTCCGGGTTATGTGGATGGACACAAAGCAATGCGGATGATTTTGATTGGACGATAGGATCCGGTAACACACCTTCTGTCAGAACAGGACCACGTAATGATCACACTTTGAACACATCTGCAGGTAAGGCCAAGTCTGCTTCACAGCTACTTCCATATAAGGTAGTGTAATGTCCCAATACGGCCATACATGGAAGAAATGGCAGAATTATTAAGATCAATTGCATAAAATATAACACTGCACGAAAGCCTACATACTGAATGTCACCATTTACATTACTTGCATATGGAAAATTTACACTATCGTATATGAAATATTACCTTATTATACTAAATGTACACGGGCATGTATTTAGCGCGCCAGAAGTTAACGAGATCACAAATTAACGCGGACTATTGCGGTAAACTTATATCTCGATTATATCTCATTGATTTTCCCGATTAATTCCGAAATTTACTCGATGTGATCGTAACAGCTCACATCTCATCTCATCATGTAGCTTCTACCCATCCCCGCCCCGCCCCGCCCCCAACGAAGCTTGTATCAGCCTTTTTATGACCCGCCCCAGCTGTTTTCTAAATTTTTTCATCAATATTTTCTCAATAACAGGACACTATCTTTACATTGAGACATCATGGCCAAAGAAATACGGACAAAAGGCTGATATTGTGTCAAAAATGTACACAGCTACCAAAGGACAATGTTTGACATTCTGGTATCATATGTTTGGCAGTACCATTGGCAACCTGACCTTGTTCAAGAGAGAGAATAATGTGGACACGCCAATCTGGTCCAAGGCTTCTAGTGAAGGAAACAGGTGGAGGCCAGCCATGGCTACAATGAAGTCAACAACACAATTCCAGGTGATTATGACTTTGTTTTAAACCTAATACTCATTGAAGGAAGGAATTTAGGTTAAAAAACTCATCCACTCTTAATTTTGACGGACGAAACATAAAAGAATTGCGGAAAAAATCTTATTTTTAGAACAAAATATTACTAGTTTATGAAATTAGTAGTTTTTTTTTAAATTCTGTCGGTTTTTAAATTTTTCTCTTGGCAATATCTCTCCTTTCAGCCCTTTTACTCTACCGGGTGACCCAAAAAAAAGTTCGGTTGTTTGATTAAGAATAGAACACAAGCTAATGGAAATATAACTCAAGATAGACAAAAGTAATTTTTATATTCATTTACTCCATAGAATTGCATTACTTCTTCTTTATTTTTAGCTTATGTTCCGAGGAACAGTGGGCAAAAGCTATACAGGTGATATTGCCATTGATGACCTCCTTGTTGCAGATGGGGAATGCTCGTTACCTGGTAAGTTCCTTGTTATTATGCAAGAATTAAAGATGAGATTGTCATATCAGTGTCAAACATCATTATTAACGCTGTAACAGTTTCTTTTAAATGTTTTGCATAAGTCCTTTGAGCATGATCACGATCACCTTGTCGTACCAAAAACAATTTGCCTTGAGATTTTTCATCACTTTTTCAAATTTTAAAGAAATTTTTTGACAGAGATGACTGAGTTTGTATCATAACCCAGTGGGCAAACTTGTGAAAAACCCATGCGGAGGAGTTTTTTTTTAAATGGCACGCAGTTTATTTAAGCGGCACGCAATTTGCCAAAATATGACCTCCTCCGCAGACGTTTTTCATGATTTTGAGAGGTACACAAGTAAATTATGGTTGACTTTATGTCCCCTTTTCTCATAGACCGTCACATATACTATTACCTTTTTCTCTTACCAACAACTAGGTGATTGCGACTTTGAAGAATTCGGAACATGTACATACCTGCAAGGAAAGAACGACGACTTCGACTGGCTACGAGCACATGGTGGTACTAACTCATGGAGGACCGGGCCAAAGGACGACAACACCAAGCGTGATTCTACCGGACACTACATGTTCATTGAAACCTCTGCGCCAAGAAAAACTGGTGACCGGGCTACTTTAGTTTCGGAAAGATTCTCAGCAACCGGTCAATCTTCAGGACGTTGTCTGCAATTTTACCGGCACATGTATGGCCCGCATGTTGGAACGTTAAATGTTTACCAACGAGGCGGAGGCACTACGGATACCAAGATCTGGACGAGTTCCGGAAATCAAGGTGATTCCTGGATTCAATCGCAAGTTCCGGTTTTCAGTAAAATTCCATTCAGAGTAAGTTGTGTTAATCTTTTTCAAGGTCTCTCATGACATTCACACGTGTTAAAATACAATGGTCACAATTTGCGATATTAGAAAAATCTTTCAAAAAACCATCGATCCTTAAAGCTTGTTTCATATGCACGTATTATTTTACGCAAGGACTTACGAGAAAAAATACGCAAAGAAGCTTTAAAAAATTATTAAGAAAACATTCCTCCACCTGTATCTAATTTGTTTTCTCATTCGAACAACAAAACTCGGGGAAGAGGGTGACCAAGAATAAAACGCTGGACACAATTTGACGATCTCTCTCTGTTTGACGTGTTTGATTTCACTAAAGAATGTTGATTAATTTGCGCTGATTTCATGGGTTTTTGTTTTCTACGAATTTGAATACGTGCGAAATTTTGCTGTCGAAAAAATGAAATCCGTGCGAATGTTTCGCAGATGGTCATTTTTACATAAAAACGTAGGGAGAAAAGAAAAGTTCCCAGTTTTAACGCAAATTGCGAAATTAAATTAAATTCTTTAATGTTTATTCCCTCATTGTAGCTTGTTTTCGAAGCCATCCGAGGAACATCATACCAAGGTGATATCGCTATTGATGACATCAATTTCAGCAACAACTTCTATCCTTGTAATTACATTCCTGGTGACTCCAAACCGCCCGTTATTCCGCCAACCACCATCACACCCGCTGATAGTAATTGTACTTTCGAGACCGGACTTTGCAGATGGACACAACGAACTGACGATACGTTTGATTGGACATTGAGAAAAGGATCAACTGGTTCATCTGGTACTGGTCCCTTAGGAGATCATACAACCGGAAAAGGTACGTAATGTCCGATTTGTTTGTTTCGGACAGAAGAATAATAAGCTGAATTAAGTTATGGCAATCGAGTATTGAACGAAATATAAGAAGGGAAAAAATCTGCAATATAGCATTTGAATGTTTGTTGTCAACAAAGATTTTTTCCTAAAATGACAAAAGACTACATGATGATAAATTTATGACCATACAAAGATGTGCAGAAAAAACAGACCCTTTTCCACAGCGTGCAAAACGACCGAATACGGGTCCCGTATATTACAATATACGAAGCCATCCGTCTATATATATACGTTAATATACGGGACCGTATTCGGTAGAATTTCACTATGTTCTAGTGATAACTGTTCTATTCTGGTCTATTCTGTTCTGTTCAATTTCACGCTGTGTTCTTTATTTTGAATCGTTGACCAATTTGCAATTACTCTATTTTTCTCACTCTCAGGACAATATGCATATATTGAAGCCAGCTACCCACGAAAACCTAACGATACTGCTGTTTTAAGAAGTCCTCCAATTCGCGCTCCATCTGGGGGTGCTTGTTTCAAGTTTTCCTACCATATGCACGGTGCTCATGTCGGAACATTCAATATTTACAGAATTGTTGGTAGATACCGACGCAAGTAAGTGAACTATCTACGCACGGGCTGTTCCTATAAGCCCTGACTAAATTTTTCTAGTTGTCATATGGATTTTCTAGCCCGCTTTTTTCCCCATGTACACTAATCACGTGATATTGTCTATGTTTATATATCATATGCTTCTAGACGGGCCTCTGTAGTACTTACCATTTACCCCGGTCAGCTGGGTTAGTGCTGTCACGTGGGAAAAAATTCAGCCCGCTTTGCCAAGATCTAGGCGGAACAAAGCGATATCTTAGTTAGTCTTCCGAGCTCGTTTTTTCATACGACAGATTGTTGCTTTATGAGGATTCTTTAAGAGAATAGAAATATTTGTGTATTGAGTACAGTAAATCTGCCACAGCGTGAAATTATACCGAATACGGTTTCATATATTACCGTATATGGACTAATTTCTCCTATTTATGGAAAAAATTAGTCCGTATACGGTAATATACGTAACCTGTATTTGAACGTATTTTATGATGTGTGCGTAGTTCGAGAATATGATCAAATTGACGGGATTTAGCCTGTGTTCGGTTAGAGACATCTGTAAACCATAGATAGGCATAAATACAACATTGATAAAAGAGGAATTACAAGCTTTTCAATTATCACTTAGGTGACTCACTTTGTATTCGTGCATGAACAAATTAAGGAAATTTAGCCTGTGTTCAAATAAGTGCAAACAATATCGAACAAAGGAGACATTTCAGGCTATCCACTTATCTCTTACGTAAGCATACAGTACCAAGGGACCAAGGAAAACTGTTCGACTTAGCGAATGTTCAAGTTATCGAGGAGGGGCTTTTAATAAGAGGCACTGTTACAGGCGTTCGATCAAATGAGTTCGGGTTAATGAAAGTTCGAGTTATCGAGGATTCGAGTTATTGGGATTCTACTGTATTCTTAAATTTTCAGGATCTTCACTCGATCAGGAACTCAGGGAAATATCTGGCGAACAAACCAAGTCAACATCCGGGGAGTTAATTCAGTGATCCGTATTGAAGTCGAAGCTATTCGGGGTGTGAGTTATGCTGGAGACATCTCCATCGACGATTTTATCCTCCACGATGGATGGTGTACCACTCCTCCGCATTGTGATTTTGAAAACAATCAATGTTATTTCGTTAACTATCCATCAAGCTACAAATACGACAAATTCGATTGGAAGCGATCGAATGGTGGTACGCCTAGCCTGGGAACCGGACCAAAAACAGATCACACGACAGGAACCAATCTAGGTAACTATTTACGTTACATATTTTGCTTTGAAAGATAATGCGAATGCGAATGGGAAAAGATTAAAAAGTCATTAAAAAAGAGTCGGCAGTTGCAGTTGATGGACTAGGTTGATCCCGAGATTAATCCTAGCATGCTTCGCCTGATTTTCAATAAATTAAAATTATAAAAACCGACCATTAAACGAAGTATAAGGAGCAGTTGGTTGGAATATTTAAATTTGGGATTTTCCTGTCAAGACAGAATTAATGTGAAAACGAAGACATCCAGCAATATTTAACAAATCATTGAATGTTTATTTAGTGAAATAGTAACCGGAGCCTTTTCTTGAAGTATGCATTTCACTACATACCCTCGTATCTATATGGCTTCCATATCGTGAAAAACGTCCGAATACGGGTCCGGTATATTACCGCCATATACGGTAATATACGGGACCGTATTCGGTAGGATTTCACTATGTTCTATTGATAATCGTTCTTTTTACTATAATTTAGGAACTTATTTCTTCATCGAAACATCATATCCTCAGGTGTACGGAGATAATGCCATCGTATATTCTCGAAACCTATTTGCATCAAAGAAAGGAGAACGTTGTTTGAATTTCTGGTACCATATGCAAGGATCAGGTATTGGTACTTTGAATGTCTACCAAGGAACCTCATTCAAGAACAAATCTGTCATCTGGAAATTGTCAGGAGATCAAGGTGATGCATGGAAACACGCTCGTTTGGCCATTGGTAAAAATATGAAGTACAACTATCGTGTAAGTTTATTAGCTACTTTAGTTTTAATTCACGATATGTCTAAATTTGAAACCACAAGTATATTGTCAATGACACTAACCTTTGCGGAAAATGGCGGAAAGCAATTAAAATTCTTAGTAGCAAAAGTGTTATTAAATTTTTCTTTTTCTGCCACTCTATTTTTTTATCTTTTCCAACTTATCTTACCTTTTTTTTCAACCTTACATTTGAATTTTATGTGACTAAAACTAACTAAAAGATTTAAAGTAAGGAAGTCGGCCGACCGCAGTTTAGGGCGACCCGAAGGCTCCCTTTTCATTAGCTACTAGACTAGAGGTATAGGATAGGGCGCTACTCCTTTCCCTGGATTGCTCCACTTACCCTTGACCCTAACCTTATATTGTCGAGTGTTTAGCAAGGAGGCATCAAGTACTAATTTTTGAGTCTTTGGTAGGACTCGACCTGGGATTAAACCCAGGTCGCCCGTACCGTTGGCGAACACTCTAACCACTATACCAACGGCCGAAAGGAAAGGAAACACCACCTTAGCTCATACCTCATATCTTATTGGCGGATTTCTTAACTTTTTGGCGTTGTATAGAAATTATTGCCCGGACATCCTATTCTTATATTGAAACTATGTATCTGGAAATTTCACTTCCTTTGTTCTCTGTATTGATATTCTTATCATAAAACTACGCATTTCAACTTAACATTAATATTATAAAACTCCCTTTTTCAGCTCTCAATTGAAATTTTTATCATGAAATTTCTCTTCTTTTCAGCTTTACATTGAAGGAATCCGTGGTAAAAACTACCAAGGTGATATTGCACTCGATGACATGTGGGTTGATGAATTCCCATGTCCAGCAATCGGAGCTTGTGATTTTGAATCTCAATCTTTCTGTAGCTGGTCTCAAGTCCCTAACAAGAATAGCAACCTGACAGGATATGATGATTTTGATTGGCAACTCAATAGTGGTGCTACACCCTCATGGGGTACTGGACCCAAAGTTGATCATACTAAAGGAACACCGACAGGTACGGATAAGTTTTATACAGGTCAGAATCAGATGAATCATAAATATCTCGGAAGATTTCTTACACTGAAATATGACTGTTTCTTTGAATAGCAGAATACTTTAGTTGGAGAAAACAATGCGAGAGAGATATTCGCGAGAAATATGGATTATGGAGTATGGGTTAACCTTAGAGAACCACTAATCTCAAAAACTTTTGCATTGATAATTTTTCAAACTTCTGTATGATACATCGTCTTTTCCTTTAGTCTCCTTTTTTATGTGTCTTTTGCTTGTGTTCTAATGTATGTCAGAACATTTTAAGAAAGAACAAGTTGCTTAATTAATTTTTGCGAATTTATCATTTAAAATATTTTGCAATATTCATTTGCGCAAAAAAGGCAAAACAAACTGTATCGCCAAAAGTTAAGTAAAAAAGCCACGATATCTGGTCTTATTGCTTGCCAAAACCCTTCAGGCTCTTTGCACCTCTTCTATGAGAATAACTGGATATGTTCGAGTACAAAGGTAGTTGATGCGGGTTGTTTCTTTTATTATTCAGGAGTGTATGCATACATCGAAGTCTCTACAATTAAACCTGGAAAGAAAGCTCAATTGATCAGTGAGACCATGAAAGCAACTACCGGACGTTGTCTCTCATTCTGGTACCACATGCTTGGCACAGGTATTGGCAATCTAAACTTCTACACGGAAGATAGTAATGGCAGGAAATTGATCAAGTCCATTTCTGGGAATCAAGGGGACAAATGGAATGGTGGTGAGATTGGCCTACACAACCGAAACGACTTCAAAGTGGTGATTGAAGCTGAACATGGTACCTCGTACACTGGTGATATTTCATTGGATGATCTGAACGTGGTTGATGGTAACTGCGTAGGATTCTGTTCGTCAGTACCGGCCACCGCTCGTGTCACCTGCGGACCAAGCACTGTGACTGCTAGTACCTGCGTCCTAAACTATGGTTGCTGTTACGATGACACTGTCCCGAACATGCCATCCTGCTTCTACCATCCAGGAACATGTGCGGCAGTACCAGTAGTTGCCAGAAGCAAGTGTGGATATGATGGTATCTCCAGCTATTACTGTCAACAACGTGGGTGCTGTTATGATAGCTCCTCCAACGGATTTAAATGTTACAACCCACTCAGCAAACCAACCAGCTTCCCAACCACCTTAGCTCCACCGACGACTCCAACACCTTCCAAATATGATTGCAACTTTGATTCTAACTTATGTGGATTCAGGAACACCCAAGGTGACCAGTTCAATTGGCAGCGGCAGCAAGGATCAACAGGAAGCTGGGGTACCGGACCAAAGACTGACCACACCAAAGGTGACGACAAAGGATGGTATGCATACATCGAGACATCATGGGTCAAGGAGAATGCCACAGCGAATCTTGTATCAAAAAAGATCGACTTCAAGACTGGACAAGGAGATAATGTTTGCGTTAGATTCTGGTATCATATGTACGGCAAACATGTTGGAGCTTTCAATATTTTCCAATCTCAAACTTCAACAAAACTTGGTAAACCTGTATGGACAAGAAAGGGATCACTTGTTGACAAATGGGTTTATGGCCATTTAACAGTGCGAAGAAATCCAGCTTTCTACGTAAGTTATTATATATTTATTTTCGTACCCACGGATTGAGCGGCTTGGGCGGAGAAAGTCTCTTCTACAAGAGCATATGGCTGTATGATCTTCAGGCCATTTAACGAAATCCAGATTTCTATAGGCAGGCTATGATATGATATGATGTGATTATTTAACTTGCTGATAAATACAGTGATGTCTCACGGATGTCTCACGTCAGAAATTCTAAGTTTCTGACCCTAGTCACAAA
>JAUBWS010077354.1:1326-13014 GCA_032270445.1 Darlingtonia californica
TAGAAAGGTCTGACTTTTTTACATCTTACCTTTTAGAAACTAAAACTAAGTTAAAAGACCAACACATGTTGAATAACCATTGATAAGCGGCCAGATCCGTAGGAAAACCTAGCATTTCTAGTGCTATCGCTCTACCAACTGAGCTACCGGTTCATGGCGAAATATGGATTTGAACTCAGTTAGGAACGTGATGGAAGTGAAGTTCCTCTTTAACGCTACACCAACGGTTTTGCAGAGTAAATTCCAACTCTGACGGTGAGAAAAAGGTAAAACTACAATAAATATCTGACCCTGACACGTTTTCAGTATTCCAGTAGTCTATCCATTAAACCGTTCTGAGCTTTTTTGTTCTCCTCTTGGTCTATCGGCAGACTTCCAAACGTAAGTAATTAAGAAGCCTGGAAACAATAAACATTAAACTTCGATTGTTAAAAACAGTCACTCTGATTGGTCGCGTAACAAAGCGACGTGATTGGCTCTTTTCTCATGTTGTTGTGGTTATACTATTGTTATGGTAGAAATAGCCCATACGCATGCTCCGTATTTTACGATTTTTACATACTCGGTTTTGGACGTTAGCCGATAGACCAAAAGGAGGGCAAAATGCCCGGAGCGGTATATCTGATAGACTAGTATTCCAGCAGAAATAAACCTTTTTGTTTACTTTGACGCCAAGCATATGTCCCATGTAGCTCTTTACAGATCTGTATGCCAGAGAAACTTCACGTAGAAGATTGCTAAGGAACTTTGAAAATACTGATGGTAGGTGAAAGAAAAGGAAATTCTCGATACATACTAATCGGACTGTTTCAATAAAAACAAAATGAAAATTTATTAAACATTTATCAAACCAGGGATATGCTAAAGCATGTTTTTCGGTTTCGCATATCCCTGATTAAACTAAGCTTTTCGATGCTATTCAATTTTTTAAACTAAAGATGGAATAGCTACGAAAAGGTTAGTTGAATAAGTTTTGCTATTCAATTTGTTTCTAGTGAAGAGTTTGATATGGCATGTGGACACAAGTAAACAGACTCAGATGAAGTGACAGTGTCGTTTAAAGCATCTAAAACACGGCAAATATCGAGCGAGTAAACATAATTGTTTTTAATTTGTCATATGTCCAGGCCACTCGATAGAAGAGGGGAGCTTTTTTCCATTTCCAGAAATGTGATGGTGGAAAAGGGGGATGGTGATTTTTACCGCGATCATAGTCCTGTCGCTGGCAAAATTACTCAAAAACGTCTGTGGAGGCATTTCTTTTCAAGCGACACGTAAATTCCTCTTCACTAACAATAGAAACGTTTAAAATGTTTTGTTATTTAGTGGTTTTCTTAAAGCCTTACTCCCGATTGAGCATAATTTTTCTTTAATGGGTTTCTCATAACATCATTTTTGCTAGGAGAAGAAGTGCAAAAAGGACATTTTTATGTAGACATTACATTTTGTCTGATTGCCATTGTAAAACGTTCTAATTGATAGTAAAAATTTTGTGCAATAGAATTTAAAATAAAATCTCTTATAGATTCTTAACCATATTCGACCTGGGCTTTTCGGGGCTCCTCAGGCCCTGGGGGGGGGGGGGGGGGGGGTATTTTCATCTTGTTTATTAATTTTAAAAAACACAAATGCAAGAAACACAAATGCAAGAAACCTAATAAAGTTTGGTAAAAAAGTTAGTCCACCACAAGAGTAGTATAATAATGACACCGTATTTTTCTCGTTGCTATGGAAACTTGCTGATTTGAAAATTTGAATTTTCTATTTTTCAAGACCAATTTTTTAAAGAGCGATATCTTTCGAGTAGAAATTGATTCTTAAAATATGTTTTGATCTTTGAATAGCTTTCATGCATAACCATGAGATTTACATAAAACTAAAGCCCCGAAGAAATACAGTGCACCAAAAATGTCAAGAACATTGTTTCGTTATTTAAGGTACCATTATGGAAAATAATGTCATCATAAAAATATTTGATATAAAGATAATTATATTAGTAAGGTAAACAACTTGTGGAAGTTTTAAGTAAATAATGATAATCCAGTCAAGTTATATGGCAATAAACAAATTTAGTGCCATTTACACCAAAATTATATGCATTTTTACACCATGTTTTATGTCATGTTCATCTTGAGTATAATTTTATAACTGTAAAGTAAGATAACTTAATTGTTTGGGAGAGTATGTAAAATAATTTTGTTTTTTAATATCTGGAAATTTCACGCTGATTGGATTTGTAATTTTCCTCAAGTAATTTTGGAGAACCCATAGAGGAGAAGGTCGAATAGGGTTAAGATCATTAGATAGCCCTTCTCTTTCTTTTTCATTTGGTTTAAGATTTATTTCATTTTAAAATTGATTTCAAACACTGTCTGGATAATGAGACACACTGTACAACTCTGACCGTTTCATGTGTTCCCCTCAATCAACACCTAAGCCAATAAGTTGTTCTCTCCACAATTCGATAGTGTGCTTACGATGTAGCAATGGAAAACGACACATCCAGCAACATAATTATCTGTAATTGAACAATTATAATTCAAGTTAATTGAGCTATCTCAAAGGGCAAGACACGGAAATGGCTTGCATAACAATTAAAACGATTTACAATTTATCAATGGTTTGAAAAAACATCGATTTTTTCCACGTTGACAAAGTGTAGTTCAAGGAAGCAGTCAAAAGACAGAAGCCTGTTTAATATTTCTTTCACAGAAATGAGATTTGATTCGAACATCTTGTTATGGAGGTATCTCAAAACAAACAGAAACCAAAGAGAACAAGGTGGTTAATATAAACATTAGCTATAGATTTGTAAATCAATATACATATTTGAAGATTGAAGAAATCTGCACATGGATTTATTTACATTTCTAAGAAACACTGGAGAGGAAGAAATGCGTGAACGGAAGAATAAGAGAAGAAAATTTCGAATGGAAGTGCTAACTAGAAGTTGTGAAGCGAATTACGTTTTCAACTTGAATGAATTTTTTTCTTAACGGATTGGGATATACTTGAATTATATCTTTCAAACACAATATGTGAAACTATAAATATGAAAAAAGGATTAATGGATGATGTGTAAGCTACAAGCATCATTTCTTATTTTCTCATATCAGTGATTTTTTTATCAGGACATCTTTCTTTCGATACAGTTTTCCAAGGAAAAGTTTGCGACATATAGCTCGGAGATGACAAATCCAGATAGATTCACCAAATTTAATCGATCTTTCTATGAAAATCTTTGGTGTGTGAACGATTTGCTAGCTAAGCGTATTGAGTATATTCTTAAAGTTTCTTAAAAAACTTAAATAACACTTGTATTATTCCGTGTGTATTGTATAGCCAGTTTCTCTTAGTGCATACAGGGGCGGATAGAGACTATGTGAAAGTTGTGATTTCACACAGTTAAGTAGTCTAAAATTACCAGAATCGGGAAAATTTTATAGACATTTCGGAAAGAATCGGGGAAATTTAATCCGAAAATCGGAAAATTTCGGGATTTTCACATGGTAGTTGAAGAGTTTGTATCCACCCCTGGCATAATACCAATTTACTCAATGAGTGCTAGTGCAAACTTTAAAGTAAAGAGAATAAAAACTATTTCTGCGACCCCATATGCATTACTAAAAAAGTTTTGCGCAGCAAACAGTATTTTCTTCTGTCAAAAAATAATTTGAACATTTTGCGCAAACTTTAACTAAGACTCGGATTTACAAGGTTTTATAGCCAATATAATTTGTGATGTTTTGTCACGAACATTGAAAACAAAACTTTGTATATCGAAACAAAAAAACACATCTTTCTCCTGGTTATTGTTGATGATTTTTATATAATAATGTTCGTATTTTACTCATAAACTTATATGGATTAAACAGGACTTTGCTTAAACATGAAGCTAGCTGTTTGCTTTGTTGCGATCGTTTTTCCAATTGCTGTTGGGTCCATTCAAGTTGTCGTCAATGCTATTTCTAAAGAATGTTTGTTTTTGAAAAGACACAAAGGAGAACACATCGATTTTGTAGTAAGAGTTTTATATTAATTTTCAGTCTATACCAGCAGTGGCCGCGGAACAAATTTTACTTTAGGGTGGGGGGGGGGGAGGGTAGCTGGAAGTCAAACTTAAAAGAAACGCACTGTTTTTTATTATCATTAATTTGAAAAGGCCATAATGGAAAAAAATATTAGCCCCCTAGCCCTCCTTGCTTCGCAGTTCCGGTTTGACTCTCTTACGAGGTTTTTGGTATTGAAATTTTCTAATCGCTCTCAATTCTACATTCTTGAAGAAGTGAACAGGCTTCTCTAGGTGAATAAGCAAATCATCCATTAATTTATTATTTCAGTCATTTATTCGTCTGCTAATGTTTTTTGTCAAGTATCTCAAGATACAGTAATAATGGGGAAGGGGAGGAGGGTATATCACACGATAAATCAACAGAAGCTGATGTCAAATTGGGTGTCGCTTGGATAGAAATGCACTCTTCCATAAACGTTTTTCATGATTTTTAGAGGTAAACAAGTAATCATAGTCGGCTTTACGTCCCCTGTTCCCATAGACCGTCAAATATAATAGTATAGTTTAATTTACCATTTCCCCCCTATCTATCGTTTTTCAGGTGGCCACAGACGGTATGCCTGTGACGATTACTGTGGCAAGGCAAAATATACCATTGTTAACGAAGGATACTGTCGTAGAGTACGATCATATGCTTGAAATCACAGAATCAGATAGCTACGAATTTTGTTTTACCAATGAATACAACGCACGTGTTGTTGTTAGGTTTGAGTATGACCAATCACAACTAGAGGTAAGTTAAATTACTGTTTATCTAGACAAGATTGTTAGGAAGCTTTTGTTTGAATTTATTTATTTATTTATTTAACCATATTCTTCACAATGGCAGTTCAACTCCACCTCCCCCCCCCCCCTCCTTGTAAACCTTTTGTGATAACTCAAAAAATAGGCAAAGATAAGGCATTTCTGGATTTTTAAGATAACCAAATTTATTTTTTACATTTTGTGAAATTTCAGATCATTTTAAATCGTATTTCAATTTTAGTTTCAATTTTGGAAAAATTTTAGTTGAAAATACTGACGTCAGCAGAAATGTACAAATTAATCAATAAATTTTCAAATTTTTGATTCATATCAATTGCTAGTTCCATTAAAAAAAATCAACCATTTTGAGTGACTGTAGAAAAATTAATTCTGGGAAATATTTACACTTTTACTTTCAATTTTCAAAAAAATGTATTGCGATGTGTACAAGATTTATTTAAATGTATTTTTTGGATAAAATTTGAGGATTTTAGGCTGTTCAATGTAAAGTAATGTGTATTGGGCTTTTCCAGGAACAAACCTGTATACCCTATGTTGAGGATGTCGGACGTCCAGGGGGTCTCACTGTCAAAAAAATTGTAGACGTCAAGGGGGTGATGCTGTGCTGAAAAGTGGATTTCCAGGGGATCTCACATGTAAAAATTGACAACAAAGTGGATGTCAATGTGTGAATGTGTCAATGCGAAAATAGGACAAATCCAGGGGATTGAAGCACTATTTTTGGATATCCAGGGGGTCCTGAAATTTTTCGTGTAAGTCCATATCTCCAACATAGGGTGAACAGATTTTGTCTGGAAAAGTCCAATATGTAAAGCATTTTCGTGCAACATTCTAACCCAAAATTAAATTTATACCCTTATAGAGCGATGATAAATTTTCCCACGAAAAAATGACCCTTACTGACAAAGCAGGGGACCACGCAAGAAGCGAATACCCAAAACTTTTTAATGGCACTGGAGAATATACCTTGGAAGATAATATCAAAATCCAACATGAATTTGGAGTTGCACTGAAATATATAAGAAATATCACCTATCATGGTGAAGGTAAAACTTCAGACGATGCGTTAAAGGTAGGTATAATGAATTACTGATTTCATTATTATTTACACGGTGGACTCTCTTGCCTTAACCGAGTGGTCAGAGTGCTGGGCTTTGAATTGAAGGTTTACGAGTTTGAAAGTACAATAACGAGGTGGAAAAAAACTGCTAAACTAGATCCTAAATAGCTAAAATATAAGAACTTTGGATATTAACCCTTAGAATGCAGAAACCGTATATACGTTCACATTTGACTAAAATACTGCTACATGCCTTTGAGGGCCTATCACTCCTAAATACTCGAAAATCTCTCGATTAACCTATATTTTTTCTAAAAGACCATAACTTAGCTAGTTGATCTCTTTCCAGTGTTCAGAAATGTAGCTTCGAATTTTGAGAAATGTTGAAAAAACCTCTGAGAATTTTGACCATTTTCAAAAAGTTGAGTGTGGTGTAACGGTTAAGGTTCTGGTTTATCAACCAAATCTATAGGTTTAGTCTTTCGGAAGTACAGAGTAACCGACTGGTTAAGGCGCTAGCCGCCTGAACGGGGTTTCCGAGTTCGAATCCCATGCAAGGCTTACGGTAGTGAATTTCACCTATCACTTTTAATTCTGCATGCAATCCTGAGGTGTTTCACAGGAAGGCAGGACCCTCATTGATAGCAGTTCATGAAGAACTGAAGAGTCTATCCTGGGTAAATAATTATATCATTCATTCATTCAAATGCAATGCTTATGAATCTAAATATTTTTATGGTTACAAGTTTCTGCTCTCTACAACACAACGGAGACTAAAATGCATTATAAGCGCTGTTTTTACCTATCTACTACCAGGAGAAAGATTTATGAGAATTTGAGTGTTTTATGCTAAGTTTTACAATTCCATCTTTATTCAATGTCGAGGATCCTGTTCTTTTCTGACTTTAAGATTCAGGCGATTAGAAAGCATTTGATAAAAGGGGGATGCAAAAAAGACTTTTTGATGATCAGTTGCACATATTCTGCAGGGGCGGATACAGACTCTTCAAACCACCATGTGAAAATCCCGAACTTTTCCGATTTTCTGATTAAATTTCCCCGAATTTGGTAATTTTAGACTACTTAACTGTGTGAAATCACAACTTTCACATAGTCTCTATCCTCCCCTGTTCTGTGCTCCTGGTTGTAGTTTTCGAGGAGCTATTCATTCTATTGTGTTTATATTTAAGGGCTACATGACCATGATAGGGATCTATATGGATAGTTACGAAACTTCCCTAAGTGTGCGCAAAACTCATTACCGAAGTGAATACGAGGTTCAAGTATCAAACAACAAGAAGGTCATGTTTCGTTCCATCCTGATCACCTGTGTTGTCATTATTGTTGCAATAGTTCAGTTGGCTATGGTCAAAGGCTTCATTAACGGAAAGATATCATTTAAAGTTTGGGAATATTGAATGATTCACCTATTTTTTTTAGACAAGTTTTTACCAAATTTTAGCTATTCAAGAAATTCAAGTAAAAATATGTATATCAACAGATCCTGCACTAATGTGACTTTCCAACATACTGCATTATAGTGCAGGATATGTTGATTAATTACAATATATTATAAAGGTTGTGATTTTTTTCATTCAACTTGAAAATTCAGATGATGGATGAAACAGAAACCTTCCAGACACGCGTCCTTTATAATGAAATAATTTTGACTAGTTTCCCAAATATTATTATAACCTACAAAGGAGATAATAATAGGATTTAAGGTTATACTTTTCTTCGATTTTAAATAAAGACTCGTATATAGATTTTCGTGAAACTTCAATAAATGGCAAGTTTCTTCTTCATTGTTAATTCCCTTATTAACCAGGCCTTTAAAATATTAGAGATTAATTATGAATACTTATGTGATTATTATTTTAGATATTTATGAATGTTAAGGGTAGAAACGTTATGAAAATACTATATGTTTAATACTGTTTACATTTTTTGGCTTCGAATAAACTTTTTTTAGTTTCTACATTAGATTATAATACATAGATAAAAGAGATACGTTTTTTCAGCATAAATATATTGTAAGTCATACAAGATTTTATTATATTACATAAAATAATATTTGAACTTCATTTTCCCTTTGTCACATTGTTCCCCGATTGTAAAGATATAGACGCCTGCGGAAAATAATGTTCAATTAAGAAAAATTGAATTAGCAAGATATGATAAAGATTTAAGTAGGATGTTATCTGTAGGCTAATGCAAATGTGGAACTAACGCCAATATATTTCAATTTGTTGACGCTGTCTTTTCTTCAAAATGAATCTCAAGAACATTCCTTTAAAAAATACTAACTTTTTGAGATCACGGATTTGAAAATTATCAATTTGAGTACCTATCCTGTGGCACAGTGACTGAAAGAGTATCAGATAAGTATCTAGCTGCTGCTTTGTAAATATTTTACTGTCTATTTAGGAGCGATGGCGCAGTGGTATAGTCAGGCGTACTACTATGCAAGAGGTCGCTTGTTCGATCCCCGTTCCTGTCATGTCGAGTTGCTCTGACTTAAAATCAGTTATACTAACGTCTAGCTGGACTGACTTAGCGAAGACTGTTACTCGACCGAATCGCTCGTCTGGACGCAAATTCGTTGTGTAAGATGTCTGTTTGTGGACCCTCCTAGAAACAACCGATCAACCGTCAAACGGGTCTGGGTTGATGCGGCCATCCCAAATAAGTGTCAGTCCAAAAATATTGATAAGATACATATTATTAAGTGAAAAGCTTTAGCCTAAACTGTAAACTTTAAATCATACTATGCGAACTGAAATCTGACTCAATATTATTAATCAAACATATCTCATTTTTTAGACTTGACCAAATTAACAAATATTTCATTGTTCAATCGAACAAACCAAGCAACAATAACAACAAGAATGAAGCTGGCTTGTGCAATTTTGATGTGCATGGTTGGTTGGTGTAATGCAACGTCAAGTTTAAGTGTTATGATCGAAAGTGGAAAAGATGAGTGTTTTTATATTACCAAAGCATCTGGAGAAACAATTACAGCTTCATTTCAGGTAGGAATTTCAAAATTACAGCAGGAGAGCTAAAGGTAATTTTAGCCTAACTGTACTGGGGGCCTAAAAGGCCAGCGGTCATTTTCCAGGGAAAACTTCTACGAATTCAATACTTATTGACTTTTAATGAAATTTTATTGGGAAAACCTTCACAAAATTTGAAATGTTTGTCAGAATTATTTACTCAATTATGTTGAATTATTAAGCTCAAGGTGAGAACTTAATTATAAACAGCTCGTAACTTTTGATAGACAAAAGATATTGACATGAAACTTCGATAATAGTCGTATATTGTTAACAAAAATCTGCTGACGTCATCAATTTTGCATATGACGTCATATTTTCAATATGGTGCGCCAAAATCGAAAAAAAAAATTTCAGGTGTTTCTGGCGCGCTATAGATGGTCAGGACTTGACTTTTTCTCAATTTTGATCAAAATTATGAAAAACATCATGTTGGATACTCCACCCCTAAGTGTTGACCTGCGTGCCGTAAATATTTATTGATAAAACTAACGTACGGCGTAACTTCTAAATAAATGTTGAAATAATTTTCAACATGAATTATTTTTTCTTTATTTCATTTAAACGTCTATCTTACAACTTTTTTTGAGAACACTTTTGATATTTATTCAATGCTTCTTGTGATGTTTAACACATTTTCGATTTCTTTCAGATAATGCAAGGAGATGATATCGATTTCGTCTTGATGGATCCTCAATCGAAAATTATCTATCAACGACATGCCACAGACAGTTATGAATTAGAACAACAAGTCCACGTACCAGGAGATTATGGATTCTGTTTCTCAAATGCACGCACACAGATGCCTAGCGGTGTTCATTTTGAATGGGACTTTCATCTAGGTAATCCTGAGGAGGCTTCCTTTAAGAAGAAACTAGAGGAAGAGAAACGAAGATTCTTAATGAACAAGATAAAAGAAAATCAACCAAAAGTTGTTGGTGGTGCAGGAGCTTTAGGAGTGAAACCAGTTGAAATGCATGGTTCTAATAAATACGATGATTATGACGCATTGGAGATGGACAGTGTAGCTGTAAGTGAAAAAATGTGACGGTCTACGGGAAAAGGGGGCATAAAGCTATCTATAATTCACTTGTTCGTCTCTCAAAATCATTAAAAAACGTTTGTGGAGAAATGACCTCCTCCACAGACGTTTTTTCATGATTTTGAAAGTGGGTGGTGTATGATCGCGATGAATGCCCCCTTTTCCCATGGAACGTCACAAATGTTAATAATTCTTCACATAATACTGTAGGTCATCATAACGTTTCTCATTCAATATACTTATGATATAGAATTCAAGACCTCAACAGATTTTAGAATGTGCTGTAAAAGTATAGAAGAAAATAATCAAGCGTAGCTTTCTTTCGCACTATTTCATAATTCGTTTCAAATTTCGGGACTGTCATTGATTAGTCAAAGTTCAAAAGTCACGCCAAGTTAATTTGAAATATCTAAAAACCAAACATCTCGGCGGAGTTAAGGCACGTCCAATTTTGTTCAAATTAAAATCGTTTGTACCTCAAAAGATCGGTATTTTGATTGAGATTAAGGAATGGTCTTGGCCAATTTTTACCTATTTCCGAGATTTTTTTACGCATCATACAGAGTTGATTTTGCAGATGCAAAGCGTAGATATTCATACCGATGCCGTCACTACAACGCTTCCACATTACTGATTTCCAATGAACTTATAACCTGACATTTAAGTCCATATTTATTGTCATTTTCAGCACGCTCTTCTTATGCTATCTTTCAATGCTGATCGAATAGAACATTATATGAATCTCCACAAATCAAAACAAGCATTATCGCACAATATTCAGATTCGAAATGCTGCATACATCAATTACCATTCCGTCAGTCTTATCACTTTGGTGATTATAATGTCTTTGGTTCAAGTGGTTATGGTGAAAAGCTTTTTCAGTGGAAAGATTAACCTAAAGGTTTGGGAATTTTGAACTGGTTGATTTTTTAAAAGAGATCAAACCTGAGTACTTAATAACATTTTTTTAGAAACATGAATTTTATAATGCATCTCAAAAAACCATAGAATTGTAATTTTACTGAACGGAAATAAATAAAAGGGCCGACGGCTGTTTTTATTTCTTTCTGCACTATTAAAACACTATTAAATTATCATTATTCAGACTTTTAAAGCCCCTACAGGAGCTTCGGAGGCCGTGTACGAGCTTTCAATTTGCAAAATTTTCTTTTCGCCCAACCATGCTAGGCAACAATTGGGCCCCTCCACTTTAAAATGCGTGTTGTCGGCTCTGAATAAATAAGGTAGATTTGTGTGAACTACCATACTATTGATAAGTGGCCAGATCTATAGGAACCTGGTTGGATCCAGGAAAGGATCAAGCTAGATTTCACTTCATTTTTATAAGCATGGTTGATAATTAAGTGAAGGTAAATTTATTATTGAAAAGATGTCAATTATGCTTTTCCAAAAATTAGCATGTTTGGATCGAGTTACAGGCTTTTGAAGCCCTAGCGTTAATTTGGTCACATCGGAAGTATTTATTTGTTTTTCGTGCTTTAATGATTAACACGAATAATAAAAGGTTAAATAAACCCTAAGTGAGTTGGCTTCATTCTCTAAAAATGACTTGAAATCCTTGAAATAACGGTAAATTTCATCGTTACTATCTTTAAAGTTCCTTGTAGTGGGCTATACTTAAAGAAAATAAGATAATAAATAATTGTAAGAAAACCACCTTGTGCAAAAAGTT
>JAUBWS010077376.1:0-11524 GCA_032270445.1 Darlingtonia californica
ACACCCTCAGTAGATCTATTTGCCTCCAGACACTCAAATCAGGTAGCAAAGTATGTAGCCTGGAAAGCAGATCCAGGAAGTGTAGCAACAGATGCTTTCCAACAGACATGGGGGGAGAACAGTCTGTATTATGCATTCCCACCATTTTGTCTAATAAGCAGAGTAATCCACAAACTAAGACAGGACAAATGCCAGAAAATGATACTAGTAACTCCAATGTTGGTACACGCAAGCTTGGTACCCTCAAGTCTTGCAAGTTCTCATAGCAAATCCCATTCTATTGCCAAAACCGGACAATCTGTTAACAAATCCAGAAGGGAAAAGCACGTCTTTCAGGGGGGTCTGCAACTAGTGGTGTGGCTGGTCTCAGGGAAAGACTCAAAGGTACAGGAGTTTCTGGTAAAGCAGCAGAACTTATCACAAGCTGCCGTAGAGAAGGTTCATCATCAAATTATGAGTCGTCCTGGAAAAGATGGGTTAGCTGGTGTGATAAGTAAAAAATTGATCCGGTTCGATGTGAGCTAGAACACATTCTGAATTTCCTTGCCCAACTGTTTGAAGATGACCTTAGATATCGAACTATTGGGAATTATAGGTCAGCAATTTCCGCATTTCATGTACCCATTAATGGGCAAAAAGTTGGGGACATTAAAGCTGTGAGACAGCTAATGAAAGGGGTGTTTAATAGGCGTCCACCCCAACCAAAGCTGAGCTTCATCTGGGACGTCCAAATGGTTTTAGACTTTGTTAAGAGAACATGGCCGTGCAATGAAACGTTAGAACCTAAGGCTTATTTCGAATTTTCGGGACACTCCACTCGATCAGCCTCAACCTCTAAAACGGGGGTCCATGGCCTTACCCTTCAGGATATTCTGGACAGGGGAAACTGGTCAAACAAATCTACTTGGCAGTCTTTTTATAATAAGGAAATAGTTTCGGCAAGCGGAAGGTTTCAAAATAAATTGTTATCCAAGTAAGAAGGCTTTGAACAGAGGGAGATACACCGTGATCCAACCAGTATCACGGTGTTTCCTACACCGCGATCCAGTTTGGATCAAACGGTTAGGATGAAAGAACCCAGTCTTATATCAAGACTGAGATTTACGTAATAAAATTTAAGAATTACGTAAGAAGCGCCCGCAACGTAGTTCGGATTTTATTAGTAAAATCGAAGGAAAGATATAAGACTGCCCTCCCTCGCCACCCTATTGGATGAAATTTTATTAATGCATTTTCCTTTCTTTCCTTAGGATACAACGGTGGTTATGGAGGAAGAAAGTGGAGGAATTAGTTTATCATGAGAAAATACACGTGCATTAAAACTCAATTTATTTGTGTTATTAATTTGTCCTTCACGTAATTTATGTTCTCATATGTACATTTGAATTTCGATCATAGTTAACGTAAAGTTATCGTAAAACACTCAGCTCCAGTTCGTCAAAAACGTTTAGGATGAAAGAACCCAGTCTTATATCTTTCCTTCGATTTTACTAATAAAATCCGAACTACATTGCGGGCGCCCTTACGTAATTCTTAAATTTTTCAAAAGTTATCAGGCGTGTTACGGCGTGTGCAAAAACCCTCAAAGAACAAACTTCATACAAACATTGAACAGTCTTATTTTGTAGATATTTTAAACTGCTGGAAATTTGTTTTAATAATTGTGCCTATATTGAGTTAATAACAAAAAACTTCTTCTACTTACATTCAAATACCAAATTTTACTCAAAGATGTATATTGTCCAAGATTTTGAAAGCGACAAAAAAATTTGTCAAAATGTGATGATGTCAGCAAATTTCGAAAGGAAAGTATTTCAAAATAAATGCTGACATTGTCAAATAAAAAAATTCAATCATCTGAAATAAGTTAATTTGTATGTTATTATGTATATCTTTGGGTAAAATTTGGTGTTATAGCAAGATATTAAGAATTCCATGATGGTTATTGGTGGGAAAAGTTGCACAGGCTGTAAAATGCTGGAGTTAATTCAAACTCTGATAAGTTTTATGAAATAACTGAACAAAGTCCTTGCTTTTCATATGAAAATATGTGTCCAAAAGTGATACACTTTTACAAACAACAAACCTCTTTTCTGACGTTTGATTTAAATTAGTCAACACAACACCAGTTGTTAACTAAACTGAATTTTTCTATACTTTGTTGTGTTAAAATCAAATTAGTAATATCAACAGAGAATTTTTGTTTTTTTTCTGGGAAATTTAGGGTCTATTTTCATATTCACTCAATTTATTGTGTGCGTGTCTTTAATGATTTAATGCAATGATATTCGATAAAGCTTCAGTTTATAAAACGTTTTTTTGTGTAGAAACATTATGATAGGAGCAGAGGATGGTTAAATGGACTATATGTTACATATCAGGGAAAAATTATAATTTTTTGCATTCATCTAATTGGACTCATATTCACACTTACCTAATCTTATCTAACAGTATGTTTAAATCATAGATAGGATAGATGGTCACTATGACCTTAGGTTCTGCAACCCTCCCTGATAGGTGTCATGGTGTGGCAATAAACACTTTGCTTCATAAGCCCATCCAAATTTTGCATTATATTTAAGAAAAAAGAGGTAAAGTAATTTAGCCATAAACTTAAAATCGATTTACAAAACTCTCTTCATTCCTGAAAAGTATCAAATGACATTCAGTGTTGCACTTTGAGTTAGTCTGGATGCCGCTTCCCTCTTTGTTGCAAGTAGATCAGACTTTTTCCATCAACATTATATTTTCACAATCAACAATTTTACCAGACATGCAAAAAGGCCTGATTTTTAGCCATTCTGAGAGATTTGGTACCCTAGTGCCTCGCAGTCTCACTTCATTGAGCAAAATTTATCACATATTTTCATGCCTAAAACTCAGCATTATTTAAATGCTTAGAATGAAGAATGAAGAAAGAAGTTATGTCTTTACAACATGCAAATAAAAACACCCCGCCATTTTATAGTGCACACATAATATTGCAAATTGTATATTATTCATAAATGAAACTGGCTTCACTAGGTTTAGAGTTAGAGTTAGTGTTTATTTCATAGAGTAAAAGGTCAGTGACACAAAATTACAATTATTTTCGAATATGAGACAATCAAATTGTAACTAAATACTAATCTGAAGTTGTGGTCACAAAAATAATGCAAAAAAATTAATGAGAACCATGATGGCACAATTCACAGCCTGTATTTTAGTTTGCCTAAATATGGTAGCTGATTATAGTTTTTATCATAGCTAACACATAATGTAGAAGTATATACAATACAAGTAAGTTAAAAAATAAAAACAGCTCACTCTGAGAATTGACATAACATTTTCCAAGCAAGAAGACTATGACGATGAAAAAGCTTCCTAAAACGAAAGTGAAACTGTCATGTAAGTTGGCGCCGTAGACATTGTAAATAAGTCCGTTCCGAGAATTGACATAAATCGGGATGGAATATCGGAAAATCGGAAAGACTTTATTGGTGAATGATTCGTCGGGATTAATATCGTCAGTGGAAATTTTTCGTCAGTTAAACGGGACAAAATTTTTGAAAAAATTCACCACTTTTAACCGACGAGTTTTTCACCGATAAGGTATCAGATCACAGAAAAAGTACGGAGGCTCTGTCCACACATATGAGAAAATCAGAAAATTTAGCCGTGTTCACACAAAAAGGCAAACGGTAAACAAAGCATTAAAAGAACGAGAAATCACAAGCTGTTCGACCAAGTATCTCATACATGAAAACATTCCTATAGTTAGGAAGAATATCTGTAAATCACCGTCAATGTGTTTGTAATTTTCTTCATAGAAAAACAGACTAGTTGACTAGTCTAGCATGGCTGCCCGTCCACATACTTTATCTTGCGTTAGGATCATTAAAGTTTTCCATAGCAAAGTGCTCTTAAATTTGTCTGAACAATCGTGACAATCTCTGGATGACTCGTTCTTTTGACCATTTTTTATAGGAAACTTTTACAGTCCTCAAACCCTCCTATGGTATGGTACTTTTTAGCATGTACTGAAAATAATATGTTCTCGATGTTATGTATAATCAAAAATGCGATCATACTATGCGTGCTTGGAAGAAAGACAGAACAAGGATACAAATTTTAAGGCTGAAAAATAAACAATAGTAATCGTATATATGTATCTAAGCAAAATAATTTTGTTTATTTTGTGGTTTTGAAGGTTGACAAATTTTATGCTTGCCTTTGCCTTTGCCTGTTGTATCTGTATTTTCGAATGAAAAAATGTTTAGGTAGGCTACTTTTTACTCTGCGGAACTTGGATTTTTCAAGAAAAGATAAATTGGAGAATAAAATAAAAGACTTTATAACACAATAGATACTTAACTACCAAGATCGACTAAATTGTTATATACAGTAGACTCTCTATAACTCGAACGCTCAAGGGGACAAAAAAATCGTTCGAGTTGTGGAGAGTTCGAGTTATAGAGAGTATTTTGGCCTAAATATTAGCTGAAGGTACCAAGTGAAACCATTCGAATTGTAGAGAGTTCGAGTTATAGAAAGTCGAGTTATAGAGAGTCTACTGTAATTAAATACTCCATTTAATTAGATATTTCGATCTCTCTTTACTCTTGTTACGAACCTTCTTTCTCAAAGAAAATAACATACAAAAATTTGATAATTTGTCATTTTTGTAATTTTACTAAGTTTTACTAAGCCTGGGCACGTCCTTAAGATGTTCTTATATTTGGCCATCTCAGTCTAGATGTTCTTATAAGCGGATTAGCTTTGCGTGTGGTGAGTTCTGCGATCAGACTATGATGAGGGTTACTCCCTAGTGCATGGCCGCCACGTACATATCTGAGAATCCGCGAGCGTACCAGAATCACGTCGCTTTAAAGTCGTTTAACCCATTGGCATACAATAGCAATGTGTTAAATTCATTGTTACTTGTGCAACATTTCACAATTGCATTTCTATATTGAAGGTTTTGTGGAGTGCGCGATCAATTGCTCCCCACACAGTGACTATTGAAGGCAATCTCGGTCCACCGCTGTACCGTTATTTGTATTAATGATTTTTGGGGCTGGACGCTTTCAAAAATATAGGGTTTTAACCTTGGTTTTCAGGTTTAGAACTAGTGGTGTTTTCTTGGTTAAGCTCTAACGTACGAAAATTACAATTTCTCTGAGTGCAGTACTTTGAAATGTTTACAATCGTAGGGGGGTAAAGTGGTCAAAAATCTCGTACACTTATCGAAAAAAATCACAAAAAATCACAAAAAACATCACAAGAAAATTACGATTAAAATCAAAAATCACACGAGAAAAATCAGAAATCACAAAAATTCGTGAAAAAATCAAAAAATCTCATACGGTAATATTTACGGTATATTTTTGAGTCCTTTATCACTCGTTCGTAGGTTGGTTTACGAAGGTTTTAAGCTCTTTTTATTTTTGTTCATTCCATCCATCATAAAATCCAATCCAATGAAAACTTATTTAGATTCACCAAGTGCTTGGCGAGTGGAATCACCGTGGTATCAAGGTTTAGTAACCTAATTTAACATAGATAATTTTCACCACCTACCTGAATTCAATAAACCTCTCATAGCTATTTTAACTCACACACAAAGCCATATAAATATAGTGCTTATCTGTGCAACTCTTTGGTTTTGTTATGGACTGCAGAATAGGTCCTATCATGTAATAAAGTAATTGTTTTGATATAAACATGTTACCCTTTTTATGACACCGTCACATTATCAAAATAAGGCAAATTGTAGACATGACCAAACATGTAATTTTATAGATTGCTTACTCCTTGAGAATTTTTTTGCGATTTCTTTCATTTTTCCCCTAAGATAAAACAGGTAAAGGTCGGTCATAGAAAAACAAACAATGTTTTCTGATTTTTCATGAAATTATTTGGATATTTGATATCAACGTACGGGTGTATGGGAAAAAACGGAACGCTAAAATTTTTTTGGAAACATTGATTTAATTTATGCAACATACTAGCACGTGTAAATGTGGCTATAACTGTTCAAATGACAAAGACAACAAAATCTCTTGGGAATTTGAGTTTGCTTAACTTACAAAAAAAATTTCTTATCTTGTGACTTTTGTATATTTTCTTCCTGTAAAAAATTATGGCAAAATTTTCTTGTTGATATCCTTTGTAAAGTAATTTGATGTTTTTTGATTAAAAAAATGCGTTAAAAATCAATTAAATCAACACTTCTGTTTTTCCAAATGAATCCTCGATAATCTGCGAACTGCGATATTGTGAACTATCAATAAATTAATCTTATTTTCAATTTTGGAGAAAGTTTTAAAAACAGTCCCACTAAGGGTCCATGCCCAACAATCTCTAAGGTTAGTCCTTCCCCTGGGAATAAGGTGTTCAAAGTATGTTCAAAAGATGTTCAAAGTCCTGGAAGAAGTAGTCGATAGACCAAATGTGACGGTAGTGGACTAGACCAAACTGAAAGGCAGAAAAGGAGTTTTTGAAAAATTTCAGGATTTCTTTCAAGCCGTAAAATTTCAAGAAAATTAAGTTGGAAAAGCTGATTTCAAAATTAGATTTTTCTTTTTTATCCTTTCAAATGATGGCAAAAGAACCACAACGACTGAAGACCAAAAAGTTGGACCACTAATATATCTTAAAAGAGAGAACAATTGGTACCTGTTTCGATGAAGCCTCTATGTGCAGTTAATATTTTCAAAGTAAAATAACTTTGACTATTTTTAATGAATAACTATTCAAAACTTCACAATATTTGTGAACCATACCATTTTTGTAAGTTCAATTCATTTAGCGAAATTCCATGGCCTGTTTGTTTAATTGAATGCTGATATCAGCAGAAAATAGACAAAAGCAGATATTGTGACCTTCACATCAAATGAAATGTTTTCTACTTTTTCATGATGATCTACCTAATAATGGATTTTATAAAATCCCCATTAGGTAAAAAGATCTTAATCTACCCCCCGTAAATTCTTGACCTATAACAAGATAGGTAAGTGAAATAAAAAGTGCTATCATCACGAAAAAAAAGAACAAGTGCGTAAAGTCGTTTTTTAGCTGCTTTGGTCATTTCTGTGATCGTATTTTACTAATGCTATGGAGATATTTGACTGAAATTGATTTGACACCACAGGGTGAAGTACGTCCGAACACGAGTCCTGTAAATTACCGTATACGGTCTAATTTCATCCATATATGGGAAAAGTTAGTCCATATACGGTAATATACGGGACCGTATTCGGTAGAATTTCATGCTGTGCACCTGAACCAAAAATAGTTCTGCGAGACTTTTTTCCCAGGTTTATGACCTTAGATTTCGAAATGTGTCTATTTCTCTGGCAATGACAAATATTTTGTAAGTTTTTTACACTTGAAATTCTTGGCAAATTTCTAAACGACAACACAGAGGTATTTATGTTATGTGAAATATCCAACTTATACCGAGTGTTCCAAGAAAATGTAGCCTTTTGTAAAGAATTCTTTAAAAGCACTGCAAATTAAAACAAAAGAATTGCTAGATATTTTCTTTACAGTTTCTTAATAACATTTTTAGGAGAAGCTTCGTTTTTTTGGGACACGCGGTAGTATTCCAGAAGCTCAAAACATATTTTTTATGTCATTTTCCTCTGAGTTTTGTTAACTAATTTGCTTTGTTTTCAAATGACTTTAGTTTGTAAGGGTTAGCCTGTGTATTCATGCAAGATTGTAACCTTTCTTGCAAAAAACTCAAGGAGGAAAAGCCATGTTATAGTTACTATCAAGAAAAAATGGAATCGCGCAGTTTTTTATGCCTTTAATTATCATATCATACAGCGTGGACTTATCCAAAACTTATTTTTCCCGCTAACACTTGTCAATTCACTTCGATTTTTATAGCATATCAGCACTTTCTAAAAATATAATCCTTTAAAAGAAATAATAATTCTTCCAAAAGTTGTCGAAGAAAAACTTTTGCCTTAGATCATAAGTATAAACTTAGTGTTTACTGCAGAAATAAACGAATTTGGGTTAAGTTTATGTAATGGGGAATAACGTAATATTTCAACAATTTCTTTACACGTTACAAATTTAAGTGGGACTGAAAACTGGAAACAGATTTTGGAGATGGTAAACCAAAACTGGTTGCGAATTTTTCATGTGAAAAATGATTCCCTTAAGTATATTTCAAAATACATCAATTGATAACAGTTGAATAACAGTAATTTGTCACAGGATATACTTAGAGTATGTTTTTCTTGCGGTATTATTAGACCACTGAAGTTATTGCGTGGGAAAGCTTGGAAAGATCTATAGTGGAAACTTTGGTCCGCTTTTTATAGATCTTTCTATGAGAGTGTGACTGCAAATCATTCCGATCCGTTCCTTGACTTACTGTCCGTTTTATAGGGTGACCGCTTTATTGACATTCCACTATATTTGAAAGATAGAGTCATCGAGAAATATTCTCCTCGATTATTCAATCTGATTTACGCGCGAGACTGTTCTGCTAAAAAACAAAAGTGCCTCAAAAGATAAATATATCTACTATATGGTTATTTTCTCACAGTATGTGAAACACTTTTTCGAGCTTTATAATTCACTTCTAGCAGATTTAAACTGTTTTAAAGTTTTAAAACTTTTCATGACAGTCCATTTACCTTTAGACGATATGGATCACGAAAAAATTTGGCTGAAATACCGCTAAAACTTTGAGGTTATATAACTTCTGAAAGCTTGTAAAATTTTCTTGTTCAACCCATAATTTTTCTGAAAGAGCACGAAAAAGAGCCTTCTTTTTTCCTTATCAAAGTCAATTCGTTTAGCTCTTTCCAGTATCCAAGACGTAAGACTGTTGTTAGCGATATCGATTTTCAAATAGATTAAAACTATAACCTCTATGGGTTTCTGACTTGCTTTTTTCCTTCTTGATTTTCACATCTATTCAACGAGCCATATAACGACCCTAACCGATAGATTTCTACTCGATTTTTTCACAGCCTATAGAATTCGACTCGATTTTGGGGGCGATTTTGAGATATTATTATAATATGGAATTATGTTATCACAGGGGAGGGAAGCCAAGATATTCACACAAAAAAAAGACAATCTATAACTATTAATTAATTGTTCTTATATTTGTTTTCCTTGCATATTGAAGTACAATTTGAAAAACGATAAAAATTTAAAAATTAATTCAAGCCTGAGAAGTTTGCTTTTCTACAACATGATCTTTGTTTCAAAGAAAAGGCATTGCAAACGAAGACGAAAACAAAAGAAAAAACAGAACTGACTTACTGCTTATTGAAACATGAAGGCCAACTAAAATGAATTCAAGAGGAACAAAGAACACTACAGAAAATCAGTCCCTTTGGGAAAACTCAATTCTGTGAACACATGACGTCGTGAAATGACATTTCAGATTTGTGCAAATGACATCATTTGAGCGTTGCCGTGATGACGTCATTTGAACGTTTCCGTGATGACGTCATTTGAGCATTGTCGAGATGACGTCATTCAAACGCCATCATAATGACGTAGTTTGAGTGTTGTCAATACGATGTTTTACAAACAATAGATGACGTTTTGTGTCCCACGGAAAATTAAGAACTACAGCGTCTAAAACAACTACAAAATCTAACTTAGAACACGAGACGGTTAAATAAAAAATTGAAAATAAAATATTACAAAAAACACCTTTAATAATATCTTTAAAGATAAGCACAGTTAGCAGTTGTAATAAGAAATTTGCATAATTTTAACTAAAAATTTGAACAATTCAAACTAAGACTAGGGTTTTATTAATTAAAACCAGATTACTGATGCTGACACATCAACGACTGATCATTTTAAAAATAATAAGTGAAAAAATATTACAAAATAGAAATCTTTGTTTTTACAAGTTCTCCACTTTACATCCCCATGTAAAAAGTTCATTATTCAATTAATTATTACGTTAATAAATTAAGAGGCCGGCCGTCCTCTACATGCGGGCGGAAAATTTCAAACGCTTGTTCCAAGGTCGGCACCAGAAGCAGTAGCGGCAGCCTGAAAATAGAACGAAAATATTTTTTCAAGTCAAATATTAACACAGACGTAAAAGCCTTTGTAATGGAAAGACTCTTTCGGAGCGCAACTATCTTTTTTGGGTAGAGTTCAAATTATCCTCTGATAAACGATACATGTTACTAAGCAAAGATGTATGGAGACAAAAGAACAAAACTAATCGAAAGAACAATGTACCTAACAGTAAATTTTTCATTTGAAGGACTATAATCACGTGAAAAAAAGCAAAGTCCGACTTGCACCTCCTCCCCCAAATAAAATGGTTTCGGATATACCGTCAGGGTGTATAGATATATATCAAAATACAACATTACTTAAATCTGAAGGATGTTGACACACAGTTATTTACCTTAAAGTTGTAACAGGTCAAGGCACTAATAGATTACTGGTTGCAAAAAATGCTTACGTGATAAATAAATAAATACAGAGTAAAGTGAGATTGATTTCTCTTTGTCGTTTGTGAAAGACGTGCTTGGTCATGCTTCTGTAAAGACCGGTTTATCTGTGCAAATGACCGACAAGATTTTCATTGACACAACTCAGCAACTCAATTTGTAGCATAGATCTTTTTTATTTTTCATATCACATGCACTCTTCATACTATAACTCCTTTCTTGTGAATTCTATGAGGCAGTTCATACGACCAGATGTTAAAACCTGAAGTTTCTTCATCATTGTTCGGTGGAAGATTTGTCCGATAAGGTAGTTAAAAAACTTTCATTTCATTAAATCGACCGTTGACCCCGTAAAAGATGGTTAAAGTGGTCGTTAAGTGATTAGCATGGCAAGAGTATGTTTGCAAGAACAAAGCATTTTGATACATCTGCATCTTAGATTGCACTTTAAGGTTCGTCACTTTGTGAGGTAAAGCTTTTAGCCGACGTTTAAGCCAATCAATTTCCATAGCTTGAGACTATGTTTGTCTGATAGTGTCAAAATGACATATGAGATGCTTTTCGTATAAAGTTCAACTCAACAAAATTGTGAAAAGTGACTTTACTAAAGAACAAAAGAAAACCCATTTTAGAACTTCAGGTTAAAATTTGATGAAAAATGAAGTAATTAATCAGAATTTCTTAACGGAGCTGCGAACGGTTGATCAGTTACGTGCAGTGTGCGTGCATAATGGGACTTCCTAACAATTTCCAACTGATGCATATAAAGTCTGTCCCAGAAAGATTGTTAGTCAGGGTATAGTTCCAACATGTTGGTAAACGACGGCTCGTTTGACAGTAATTCAAATGGAATAATAATATCACACAAAAAAGATTTGAAGATTGAAGATTTTGTATGCAAAACTTATTTTTGCTCTACTTTTTCGCTGTTCTTTTCTTTAATTTCAAGAGCTGGCATTTGCCAAAAACTGGAGACTATTCCCTGAGAGAGGACAAATACAGTAACTAACAATCTTGAGACAGACTTTACTTTTTTTCTTTCGAAATGGTTTAACTTAACCTTGTACATACTGCTGTATCGCGTAATG
>JAUBWS010077387.1:2645-13010 GCA_032270445.1 Darlingtonia californica
GTGGAAAGGTCAATTCGGAAATTTCGGAACAAAAAATGGAATTTTCAACCTCTCAAATACGCAGTGTTTTTTAAAAAACTTCTACATTTTTTCAAAACTTCTCAAAATTTCAACTTGAATTTCTGGACAGTGGAAAGAGATAAACTAGTTAAGTTTGGTACCAAAATGACCTTTTTATGCTCTTTAAAAACTAACGGGTTGTTTTGGCTAAATCTGAGTCGTTCAGAAGTTATGAGCTTCCAAAGCTATAGCGATATTTTGCTCAAATTTTGACGCCAAATGGCGTCCTTCGGTGTTTAAGGGTTAAAGGAAAATCCAAGCGTATTGACGGAGGAGAACACAAATCTGTTATCAATTTTCGGTGCTAGCGAATTTAGTTGGTAAATTAAAAAAGAACAAAATGGAAAATTTCAGAATAATCTAAAAAGGTGAGTTCTAAAATGTTGTTCTTTTTTCTTGGTAGAAAGGAGTAACGTACAAAAAATTGCATGGTCAAATAAATGACGTTTTTGTGTTTACTAAAATCACATCTGAAAATGGAATAAAAACAGAAATTATAATAGAAGAGCTTATCTAAAGGAGGAAAAAACCTTAACATTCGTTGAATTTATCGTAACCATGTTTTCTTGGAACACATAATTATTCATTTAGTTATTGACTTACCGAGCAACTAAATTGCAACTTTAAAAATTACAAGTTTTCGCAGTCTTTTTAGGTTAACTTTTCACTCAAGTTTCAAAACTTACTTCTTCCGAAAAAATGTAAAAATGATGAAAATAAAATGTAAAATCGTGGTAGACCAAATCGTAGTGACCAAAAAAATGTCAATACACCTTCCTTGAATTGCTGTATCTATCCTTGTATTGCTTATGCTTTAACATTAGCATCATTTTCAAATATTGTAAAGACTCAAAAACTGACAGATATTTTCATTTACTACCGCCTACATGATCGATTAAAGTTTCCCCTGGAAATTCTTTCTCACGAGGTAATTAAAATTCCTACCTTAAAACGAGACTCGTGTTAAAACACAGATCATCGTATACACGTTTTTTTATAAGCATAATATACGAAGGCTGAGATTCGAGTCTCAATTTTTAGCAATCTCGGGATAATTTTTCGACGTATTTCAACCTATAACATCTGCGAGTTTTTTTGACTTTTGGCTCACGAAATCAAATTTCATGAAGTATAACATTTTTCTCAAAGAACGAAACTAAAATGCCCATAAGTTGCTCAAAGAAACTGCGAAATTAATAAGACGCGAAAAATAATGCCGCAAAATTTCATGCAATAAAGTTTAATAAACTCAAGTCTACTTTGTCACGCAAAATATAAATCTCTTTAATGGAATAATAATGGAAATAAGTAGAAATTAAAATAGAGTTTAAATTTAATCATGATATAAATTAATTAAATAACGAATGATTTTAAAAACCACAATATAAACATACATTAAAATAAATAGTATATCAAAATGTCTTATCCGAAAACTTCCATTGCTTATTTTTCAGAAATTGTTTATCGAAATATTGCGAATTTTGTATCACAAGAAAGGCCTTCTTCAGCTCTTTCAGGTGATATAAAATTTTTAGAGAAACGATAATTCTTCGAAAAGATAATGAAGAAAAATTATCGGTTTTGGATCATTAATTTCTTAAAAGTCAATTAACTTACATGCTAATGACATTTTAATGGTGCAATTACCCTTTGTCCTGTCCAGCCTCGTTATGTTAAGTTTTTCTTCAGAGCACGCACTAAACGCTTTCAAATTTCTATCGCAATTAATTTGTTAAGTTAAGTAATCAATTCATTGTGTATGCAAGCACTTTCTATTCTGAGAAGAGCTAATGCTGAAAAAGGGCTTTATTAAAAATTAAAAATTGCAATATTTTGACAAACATTTATTGAATTGAAGTTTGAGGATAAGACATTTTGATACACATTGTATGAATTAAAAACATTCAGATTCATTCGCAATGAAGATTTTAACAGCATGAAAACAGCTTCATTCTATAATTTCAAAAAGATTTTAGCTTGATTTCGAACATTCTACTTCGTTGCTCCTAAGCAAGCAATCTGAAATTTTGAAGTGCGAAGACAATTTTAGAATAATTGATAATGGGAATAACGTTGAGAGCGCTTAATCGAAGGGATTACCAGAACAAATTTACCAGAACGTAAATTTGGTAATCAAATTGATTTGAAAAAAACTCCTATCTTAAATATAGTAAACTAAAATTCAAAAATGAATTATTAAAATAAGTTAATTAAGTGAGATACATATTCATCATTGTTTATGTTTTTAATACAATTATTGCCTGAAACGTAAGAATCTTTCCAATTCATCACGCGCCGCTGAAAAACCCTATTGCGATCAGGTATCTATTCAGGCTTTTTTCTAGGAAAGCCTTTCAGCGTAAGATTAGCAAATACAAATTCAACTTCAGGGTTTTCACATAGACGCTCTCCTTTTAAATATTCGCGGAGTTTTTTCAAAGCTTCAAAAAAAGGTACTTTATCCGAAGCGCGCGGTAGCTGTGCGCAACGAGCAGACGAAGAGGGCATTACCCATATACAAGTTTCAGTTCCTTCAACCTTTTCCTTCTGCAATCCAAACTGGAATTTCTTCTTTTTTGAGTAAATCTCATAACTCACTTTTCCATTAAACACCACAACTCTGGGCTGATATTTCTTCATTTTTTGTGTCAAAATCTTCCCACCTTCAACAAGCTCTTGTTTACTAAGATCGTTACTACCTCTCGTAGTTCGAGCTACCATGTTTGTAAATCCAATATTATAGTTTGTAAAGAGTTTTGTATCTTCTTTCGCAGACATTTCAACATCAATTAAGCCTGACAGGTGCAAGCATTTCCAGAAGTGATTCCCAGGGCCTGTATAATAATTGCCACTATAAGCTGCTGCTAACCCTGGGTTAATCCCGACGAAGACAATGTCCAGTCCTTCTCTCAAATAGTCAGGTAAACCACGCTGCATCACTTCTTCCTCCGTCATCCCGTTAAAGCGGTTACGTTTCGTGACTGGATACTGGTCAGTTAATTTGCTTTGTTTACGCTTTGCACCAACATCCGTATGATTGATACCCGGAGAATTCGGAACAACAAGGTTATGACAATCAACATTTGACATATTACTAAAAAGGAAAAAAGAAAAGGTGTAAAACAATTTCAAGTATTTTGTAAGCACGTTACTAAAGTATTTGTTATTTTAAGACACCCAAATAACACGTTCTCATAGAGTGATGTCGAAAATAAACAACATCTAACGAATGCACAAATTCACAACTTACGAAACATTTATACTTGTATTCATGGAATCAAGTGCATATTAACATACAGGATTTATCAAAAAAAGGTTCATTGAAAATTAAAATTGTTTCATAAAATAATTAAAAGGTTAACTCTTTCAGATTTGGTACCATTTAAAAGCTACACATCTTCTCTTCAAATAGTAGAAAAATTAAAGTTGATGACCGATTTGTTAATTCGCAAGTCTACAAATAAAGTCATGAAGGTGAACTTTAAAAAATGGAGATAGCGTTAAATGGAGAGAAGTCAAAAGCATAATGATAACTAAACACCTTTTTTAAGCATCTAGGCATATTTTCCGAAAATTTGTTGATGATAATTTTCTTACTTGCATCCAAATTGTGTACTTTATCTGTTCTTGAAAGTATCCAGTTTTGGTAATATTGGTTTAAGTAATTTCAAGTACATTTTTCAAAAAGTTCTATCAGTCGGTGCATCACTTCTTCAGACTCTCTAACAGAATCTCTTATTTACATGACTTGAGCTATTGGCTTGATCTTAACTTACTACTAAAAACTTCAGTCAAATACTGAACGCACTTTCTCTGTTTGAAATACATTTTGATTGCGATTTGTGATCTTCCCATTTAACGCTATCTCAATTTGTTAAAATCTCACCTTCGTGACTTAATAGTACCAAAACTGAAAGATTTAACCTTTTAGTTATTTTATAAAACAATTTAACTTTTTCACTATATTTGTTTTGATACACCCTGTATTAGTGCTAACAATACATAAATACTTTTGATAAGAAAAACCCTATTCGGCCAAATCTCTAAAATCTTCTTCTACGGCCTTAATAAGCATGAACAAGATGGTTTAATTCAAGATAGCAAACATATCACAATGTATTTTAGCTCAACAAGGACTGAAAACGATTCATCAAAATATCGCTGCCATTAGCTTGATTTACCAAAACTTTACAGGCCAAAAGATTTATAAGCCGAAACTTTGCACAGTCATAATTTTCTATTCACCCAAACTTTATGGGCCAAAATTTCTATCGGTCCAACCTTTGCAGCCAAAAAAGTTTCTATCGGTCTAAACTCTGTCGGTCAAAACTCCTATCGGTACAAATTTTGCAAGCAAAAATTTATATCAGGTCAAATTTTTTACGCCGAAATTTCTATCGGTTCAAACTTTTTAGGCCAAAATTTCTATCGACCCAAACTTTGTTGGCCAAAATTTCTATCGGTCCAAATCAATCCAAACTTTGCAGTCCAAAATTTCTATCTACCCAATTTATCAGCCAAAAATCTTTATCGACCTAATATTTGTAGGCTAAACTTTTTGTCGGTCCAAAAATTTGTTGGCCAATATTTTGGGTCTAAATTCTTATCACCTCCTAGAGATAGAGGCATTTTTTATATTACACAGCAATGTTTCTGGCATATTCATTTTTTATCTATTGACTTATTTCTTTATTCAAAGTCGATTTAATATACCTTTCTGCCAATAGACTAATTTACACCAACTAGAATTTCTAAACATTCTTATTTCTCATATGATGTAATTATTTGATGAACATTCACTATAAATAAATCAATTTTTTTTGGTCCAGTTTCAAAAAGGGCAATGGTGAATTTGGAAATCCTTCCTTCCTTTGCCACCTAAGCTTTGAAAACGTTTTTAATAGGAAGCAACAGGCATTTGACCTTATGTTGGTACCATACGATTGATTTGTCATAACTGTCACCGAATACATGGCACTTTAACAGCAAATTTAAAATAATGTTTGATGTAAAAAAAAATGAAAAAGTTCATATAAACAATATGAGGGATGTTCTTATGTAACATATGTAACTTCAGTGGCAACTTTTGCAATGAGATTCTAGTATAACAACAGGAAGTTATGTCACACTATTACACAAACAAGGTCAAATAAAATGATGTTACTATATCAAAATATACGAGCCATACGGTTACATCGGATGGAATTTCACGCCATGCATTAAGATTTTGTTGCAGCATATATATACTTGAAGCTATGTAAACGATGTACTCCGATAATATGAATTTGGGAACCCCTTCATCGAAAGAAAGGTACCTCATTTTTAGCCAAGATTCCATCAACCTTGCTACCTCAACAAGAAACAACAAAAGAATTTTCAAATCAATACCCCCAGCACTTCTGCATTCTTTCTTATAAATCGCTACCCCAGCATTTCCACCATTCAAAAAAATTAAAATTAAACAGCCTTAGATTTTCCATATTTTCAAAAGAAACACCTTGGGATTTCCACAATTTCGGAAAATATGATTCTGGACTTTTAATATCCGAAACGGCTACAGAATTCCATTAAAAACCGCAAAAACTTCTGTTGAAAAGGTGTTTTATATTTGGTGATGTAACTTTACAAAAATAAGATTTTCTATAAAAAATTTTTCTTTTCAAATAGTTCCATAGTTATTATACAAAAGAAACGGTAAAATCATATTTAGTTAAAATAAAAAATAATAATTCTGCAAATTTACTAATTTGTAACGAAAATGGCACTTTATTGGGACAAATTTCTCCCGCGAAAAATGTATTTTTGGCCTTGACCGCGAAATAAAATCCCCGCGAACAATATATTTACCAACCGCGAATAAATATCCACGCGAAATGAATTACTCAAGCATTAAAATCAACAAAATTACGCAAAGTGTTTCTTGATTTGGTGTTTTTACATATAAATTACGGATCAATCTCTTCCAAATGGACCAATTTACTACCCCCCCCCCCCCCCCCCCCCAATATTTCATATTAAACAAGTGTTTTAAAAAATCGAAAATTGGCTGATCCGCGAAACTAAATCCCAATAAAGGAAATTGAAATTTGAAAAAATCTCCTGATTGAACATCCAACAATTAGCTTATTCTTGACGTATTGCCAAGTTTCAAATGAAAATTACCTAACGGGCAACACTTTTGTTTCCTTAAATTTCTTAAGTATGAATAAATCAAATAACGATGTAACAATTTCTTAAAACGCTATTATTACTATGATTTTCTATTAAAGAAGTAGGAAATACAATGAAAACCTCATTCTTGCAGAATCTTTGCCTTTTGTAGGAAAGGTTTTTGCGGTTGAAAAATTCCAAAACTAGTTCAACAAGTTATTTTTCCTTGATTTTAAATTAATTACGATCAAAAAGTTTTGCGATTGAGCAACGCAAAGAAAACCGCCAAAGTTTCTTCCGCAAACACTTTCTTCGCCTTTACCACAGCATTGGTTAAAATAATAAAAAATATCATATAGTTAGTTTTACGTAACAATACATTTTACAGCTATAGCGAGTAAAATATGGTAATGGTTTATATTAAATGTAGTGTGTATCTCTATCATCACAATTACCTAAGTAAATTTTGGTCAATAATTCTTTCAGAATTTATTCATCTCTTGTACATGGAACCATATTAAAATACGACTGTACTTTCATATTAAATGCCTCGAGACAATTTATAAATCCAGATGGGAGACTAGTTGAGTACTTTACAAAAACCAAGTACACAGGAATACCTAGCAAAACGAACCCAATCATAATCAAGGATAACACATAATTTCGAAAGAATGGCACCACAACCAAGTAAACACCGACTAAGGTAACAAATATTGGGACTCCAATAAAAACTTTGAAGGGTCTTGCCATGTTGGGTCTGCGAAAACGTAGCAAAATGACGCCAAAGATGGAAGCCGTGTAGATAAGCCATTGCGCTTGACTGAATAACAATATCAGGGTATTCAGGTTACTGGTCTTTGGTAAAAGCATTAGTGATGAAATGATGACCATCAAAAACGAAGCAGGAATTGGTAATTTATTCTTCTTATACAAGAAAGAAAAAACACGAGGCATATGTCCTTCTCTGGCGGCTGACATTGTTAACCTTGGACAAGCAAAAAATGTCCCATTTAAAGTACCAAAAGCTCCAAGGGCAACTAAAACCATCATTAGATATACTACTTTAGAACCGATGGCGTTTTCTATGAAATCAATAGCTACAGCTTCTGATGCAGCCATCTGTTGATGCTTGAGAACAGATAAAAATGCAATATTTGTCATGACATAGCAAAATATAACAAAAGGGATACCCGTTATTATGGTCAAAAACAAATTACGTTCAACATCTTGGATCTCTTCAATGACATTGCTCATTTGAGCCCATCCATCGTAAGACCATAATGCACCAAATAGGGCTATTCCAATATGAAGTGGGCTGTGTTCGTCAAACTTAGTGTTTTTGAACATATCATGAAAATTTTCAGCTTTGTTTTTGATTAGTTGCCAAATCCCAATTGAGACAACAAACACGACAGATAAAATTTGAACAGCTGCCATGACTCTTTGCACTGTATAAATCAATTTAGGTCCCAAACTGTTGATCACAAAGCAAAATAGAATCAATCCAAAAGCAATAAGCTTAGCAGTAGTTTCTCCTTCCTCGTCAGTCTTATAGAATGGTTTTGCAAAGTATGTCCCGATTGTCAGTGCAATAGCAGAAATACTTGAAGGATCTATAACAAGGCATGTAACCCATGCACATAAAAAAGCTGGTGCATCACCATAAATATTGAAAATATTAGCATAATTTCCTCCAGCCATTTGAAACATGCATCCTATTTCGCAGTAGCAAAGAGCTCCTAACAATGCAACGAGTCCAGCACACACCCATATTATCAATAACATTCCTGAAGAATCAGTCTCTCTTGCAATAATTCCTGGAGATATGAATACACCACTTCCAAGAATGAGACCAACAATCAATGAAAATCCATGAGATAAACCTAATCTTCGTTGAAGATTTATTGATTGGTTTGAAAGATAAGCATTTCTCTCTGACTCTTCAAGAGAAAATTCCCCTTCTTCGTTGTTTATTGATGACTCAAAACCTCCTTCTGTGACAGCGGTCATTTTATATTATTGTTCAATCTATGGTCGACATTATCAATAATATAATCAAACATTAATAATCACAAAATGGAAAATAGATCTAACATAAAAGTTGCTGATTTATAATTTTTGCTTTGATTGATTGAGGTTTGCAAGAAGTTCATATTAGTCCAGTTAACATTGTCAATAATAATGCATTTGAATAATAAGATCTTTTAATTTACACCTATTTTAAATCAATTTGTTAAGTAGGTACTAGACTGCTGCTTTAAATATGAGGTATAAATTACAAAGACCTACACTGGTATATAAGAACTTTGAGTATTATGCAGGCTCGCCTGGCCAGGGTGAAATAAACAAAATAAGTTTATGTTCTTTTCTTTAACAAACCTCAAGTACGTACATTTGGCTATTCTAAAACCTTTTAACCATATAGCTAGAAAACTATAGCTCAAAAGAAATAGCATCCTCTACCATACTGAATCTAATTTGAACAGAGACAAAACATTGAACACCCCAAAACCAGAGTTGTTAAAACCTCAATCAATAAACTACCAAATAACACATCAAACTACAGGGTATCCAGAAAAAAACAGCACACTGGAGTTCTTTGAAATACATAAATTCAAAACATGAATTCAATGAGCAATTCATTTTTGAATGACTTGATACATAACATTGGTCATAAGTTTTGCTAGCAATAAATATTCATTTGGGACTAATAATTAAGAATTTTAATACAGTTATCTCGCATATATTAAATCAGTGTTTTTCAGCAACTCATAACATTCTGTTTTTTCGGATAACCTGTTTCTATAAAATCTTCATCTATGAACGATTTAGGCTATTTTGTCTCCCAGTTGGACCTTATCTAACCCTATAAACAGATCTGTAATTCACATGGTGCTTTGTTGAAAACATTCCCCGTTACTATGTTTACAGTGGTGAAACTCAAAGTGAAAATCAATTGGTAGGTAAAACAGTGACATATATCTCAGATATATATAATATATGGTGTAAACCAAATTTACAGTTCTATGGATAAACCAATTAGATTAAAACCTATACACAGATGGCTTCAACTACATTATGATTTTTATCTTATGAGTATACAAAATGTTTGTATTTATCAGTATTTCAGGTAATCTTTAATGTGTGGCCAGTCTGGATTCCCAACATGCTTTGCTGAAAATCTTCTGCATGTATCTCAAATAATTCTTGACATTTTAGCATGGAGAAGCCTACTGTTAACTCACAACAGCAGCAGAACTTTTAACACCCAAAAACAAACAAGCAGAATGACATGCTAATTAATTATGATCAATTATCAAGAGAGATAACATTTCATGTTGACAATACAGTAGTGGCGATGTAAGTAATATACAGTAATATACAACGCAAAATATAAACTCTAATTTTCCAAATGATATTGGCAAAAAGCAAAAGCTCTTTGAAAGATCTTTAAAATGATGCAGTTTTCATGAAAATTGAAAAAGTAGAACAGGCATCATTACGCATCAAAATGTGCTTCAAAAATGTCATAACATTTTTAATGATCATAAGAATCAAGTTTTAAATAAACAGTTTGTTGTGTGAAAAAACCATAACGCCTTGTGATTGGCTAAAACAACTCCTACACGTTGATCTAATTCTAATTTTTTTCCCTTGTAACACTCAAAAAAAGTTGTCTCACTTAATTATTGATGCTATTCGGATCGTATATACATTTTTGTATACACACGATGGTAACACTGAAAAGTGTTTGTTGTTGTAGGCCACTATATTTCAGCTGCCACACTTATTGAAATTTTCTTGAAATTTAGATAAAAATTTCTGGAAAATGTGTAAAGAGTGTAAATTATTTCAGAAAAAAAACAATTCTATATTGACTAGACTGTCTTTATAAAATTGAAAAGTAAAGCTAAGTAGATATTTGTTTGAAAATGCGGGTGGAAGAGAGAAAACGGCTACTTACGCAATCATGCACAAGATATAGTAAGGAAATTTATATGCACACATTTTGGGAAAAGATACTATATACCGTAGAAGGGGGCTGCTTGAACTTTCACGATGCCACTTTGACACACCTCAACAAACAACATTTTCTGGTCTGCACATTAAGACTTCACAATGTTTACATGTTCGAGCTTAGTTGTAGATTAAAAC
>JAUBWS010077409.1:0-10835 GCA_032270445.1 Darlingtonia californica
TGGCATTTGCAACATTTCTGTGTAAAAATTTGTAAGATATTTCACTTTTTAAATTTTCCATAGCAACGGGGTTAATTAGGGAACTGTCTATTGGCAACGTCTGTTCCCTGAAGTGAAAATCAACAGTCTTTTGTATTTGAGAATGATGGACCTTTGTTTTTCCAAATCAGAAGTATCAAAAAAGTTCATATCCCTGTTGTGTACCTGTAAAATACTGGTTATTTGAGCCAAAGGAAGTTAGAGTTTTCCTAACCACCAGAACTTCAAATGATTGAGAGGAAATTACTTCCATAATGTGAATTGTTTGAATATTAGAGAAACACCTTTGTAATGGTTTTTTCGAGAGAAAAATGACTTTAAAAAAGCTCGAATAAAATTCAAATAACTGACTGAATGTTATTATATAAACGTTTTTTAAGTTAGGTATAGTAAATACTTTCGAGAAATCACATTGAAAAAGCGAGATTTTTGGGTGTGTTAATGAACTGGGATACCCATATTGGATACAAATCTTAATATGCAGCATGATTTGAAGTGGATTTAACTTCAAGGCTTTCCGAAAACACCGCAAAACGGTGAAAGTCTAATCTTTTTATCACGTAAGGTAGTTGAATAGCTGAGCAGTACCATAATACTTAGATTGTCTTTTAACATACCTGTGTGAATGCTTTTTGCTCTTGACAACATTTGATCATGTTTTTGTAAACCTTCAAATAAACAAGTAATAATAGTACAGTATAAGGGTATAAAAATATTATCTAAAAATTTTGTAGCTTCTAAGCTAAAATTTAATCTTGGTCTGAACCGACAGAAAGAATAACTATATATCAAGCATTATCATCAACTTAAAAAATATGAGCAATTTGATTGGTCGAGAGGAAGCTAATATATTGCATATCTCATATTTCACGGTACTTACTAAAAAGCGGAACGACCTGAAGCCGCCTGAAACAACCTGAAACCATCTGAAACGACCTGAAACGACCTGAAACGAGCCACTTTTGGGCGATTCAAATAAAGTCAACAAAGAAAAGTTGATTGACGCCTGTCATTGCTGTCAACACCTGTTAGGCCCAATTTGGTCCCAAAAATTAAAAGTGCTTATTTTTAGCTGAAATTTTGCACAGTGACTAATTCAAATATGCTGAATTTAATGATGATATTTGAAATTTCTGATTCTGAACATTTCCACCTGTTAGGCCAAATTTGTTCCCAAAAATCAGGTGTTGACAGCAATGACAGGTGCCAACTAACTTTCCTAGACTATATTTGGATCGTTTAATCCTAAAAGTGGCTGGTTTCAGGTGGTTTAGCTGCTGGTTTCAGGTGGTTTCAGGTCGTTCCGCTTTTTATTAATTTCACATGTAAAATATGAGATGAAGCTAATGCAGTGCAACTTAACTTATTTTTGTAGGCGACGCAAAGAAAAGACTTGCGTTTTCAGTGCTTTTTCCGATTTTTGAACCTGACGATAAAAGAGTTATCGTATGTGAAGTTTTGCATATATTGCACTCCTACCCATACGATAACTATTACTTATTTATTTCGTCAAGCATTATCAAATTCACTAACATCTCTCTCGTTTTCAAGCAGTAAAGTTACGCTTGCATGAAAATTCTAACGCTCGCTGAGTGAAAGGACAACAAAGAAAAATACCTTATCATCCCATACACTATTTGCAACAGGTCGACTGAAAAACGATGAAGTGATTGAGCCAAGTTCCAAATAGCATTTCATTGCCTTTCCATGGTCCCTTGCCACTTGAAAAAAAAAAAAATAATAATTTCCAGCAACCAATACTTTACCAAAAGTTTTCGTATTAAGACATACGTGGTCGAGTGGTTAAGGCGCTGGTCAGAAGTGAATTTCACCAATCACTGTTGATTCTGCATGGTACCCTGAGGTGTTACCGGGAAGGCAGGACCCTCAATGATAACAGTTCGTGAAGAACTGAAAAGGTTACCCAGGGTAAATAATTACATCATATCATACCATATAAAGGTGTGGCTTGTTGCAACATAACTGTTTTATAACTGCGTACCTCTCGAATAGGCATTCTAGGACAATTATTCGAACAGAAATTAGAGTTGTGAAAAGAGGGACGTGTATTTGAATAATTTAGCCAAAAAAACAAGCTCAAGACAGAAGTTCATTAAGGATCGATCAAAAAGAGAAAAGTCTTTTTAAAAATTGAGAGAACATTTGTAATTTATAACTTATAATGTATTTGAGAAAATGTATTTAAGAACCACAGCTCCTTAATCAGAGCATTTACGGTAAATTTTTGTCCTTATGTAATAAATCAACATCTCAAGTGCAGTAAGATTTATTTCTTCTTGGTACTTACATAAATACACATCAGCAATATTTCGTAACCACGCAATATTTCGCCCGTTGTGCCGTAAACAATATTCGGAAAATGGTCGTAAAACTGCCATCACATGTGATCTTGTTACTTGGACATCACTGAGAAAAACAAAATAAAAATAACGATAGCTATCTTAATAGTTTTTTAAAGAAACTAATTTACAAAAATCTGACAAATAAAAAAAAATAAAACGTAGTTGAGACTCGCTGCTTTGTTAAGTACCAAGACAGCTTGATTGAAATCAGCTAACCCCTAAAGTACCAATAACGGCTAAAGTAGATATTGCTGTAACATTTTTACAGTCCTGGACCCCTGTGTATTCTTAGAACTTCTGCCTAGGAACTCCATTCGAAATCTAGAAATAATCCGGCAATCATAAGGTGTACATAGACTGCTTTTACCATCAAAAACATTCAGCGACAAAGATTAGTGATAAGCCATTCAATTCAATTGATAAAGGCCATAAATGATTATACAAACCTCTCGTGAGATGAAGGCCACAAATGACTGTACGAATCTTTTATCGTTACACCACTATCTGGCTAAAAACGACAAGATATAATCAAAGATAAATTTACCATTCCCAAGAATAGGATTTAGCATGTCCAGTCTTACTCTAAAATGTAACATTGCAAGTATCTGTTCTTCGAAGTATTTTTCATTCAGTTAAGTATCAGCTCTTTGAATTATTTTGCATTCAGTTAAGTATCTGCTCTTCGAAGTATTTTGCATTCAGTTAAGTATCTGCTCTTTGAATTATTTTGCCTTCAGTTAAGTGTCTGCTCTTCGAAGTATTTTGCATTCAGTTAAGTATCTGCTCTTTGAATTATTTTGCCTTCAGTTAAGTGTCTGCTCTTCGAAGTATTTTGCATTCGGTTAAGTATCTGTTCTTCGAAGTATTTTGCATTCAGTTAAGTATCTGTTCTTTGAAGTATTTTGCATTCAGTTAAGTATCTGTTCTTCGAAGTATTTCAGTTATTTAATCAGAAACGAGGCGGGAATATATAGTAATATTAATCTCGGGAAAGATATATTTCACAATGGATGAAAATATGAAGTAGGTTTAAAAATATCGAAAACTCATCCTAAAGCGTTTCTTTTAAACATCTTTCTATGACCCTTTTTTGAACATGGGCCTAAATTAACGGCCAAACAAAAGTTAAGAGAACTTAAGGGTCGGCGAATTTTGGCCAAGTATATTATCATCGAACTTGTACAAAAAGTATTCAATAATCTTAAGGCAATTTTCTTAATCGGATAAAACAATGTCAGCGCGGCTTCAAACTGTTCGTAGCAGGAAATTATAATATTAATTACAACATCGGCTTAAAACAAGATGTAGCCATACAAATTCTCAGAACGCAAAGCTTCCGTGAACTCTCACACGTAAAACAAAAATCTTCTGGAGAAACATCAGTCGTCAAAACACCAAAACGCGACTTTTGAGGACGTATTTCTATTGCATTGTGAAGGGATTACCCACCTGTGTTATACATAACATTGAAGCAAGACACGATAGAAGAAGCGATAACATTGTATCATCCTAAAGGAAAAATAGCAGTATTTCATAAAATTTCATCTTTGTAAACACTTATTTATCAAAGAACCGGGGAAAGTTTCAAATTTTTTCCCTACCCATTGACAAACATTTAAAGGTTTTAAAGGTCAAAATTTACAGGGTATTTTTGTATATATAATTATTTTCTAATGTCACTTTTTTTACGGTCCTCGACCCCTCCGCGATCTCCAGAGAGCGGTCCTCGGCCAAAATATAGACTTTGTCTAAAAAATTGTTGAAAATTCGCGGCACAGAAGTTGTGACCGAGAGCTTGAAAAGAAATTTGTTTTCTTACCTTTACAGAAAGAAGGAATTTAATCAAGTCTTCCCTAAAAGAGGACAATAAAAAACTTCTACTTGTACTTTTATACTTAACTGTATGACATCGAAGGGTACAGATGCACCCTTGCACCTATCAGCTACTGAATAAGGTGTAATCACAATAACCCGTCAACCTTTGTAAAGTCTGTTAGTCTGAGCTAATTTTATAGCTCCTTGGCTTTGGATGAAATTTTCTTTCTCGCATCTACATTTTAAGATTGGATAAACTTTACTTTTTTTATTTTAGACAATCCAGTAAAGCCATGGCCGAGTGGTTTAGAACTGCTGCTAAGAACAGCAAAGTTCTCGGTTCGAATCCTCCGTCATGAAGCAATTGCCGGCGATAATGATAATGCGATAATGGTGTTGAATTCCACTACGGTCCCTCGTGTTTCACTAAGTAGGTATACCGTGTGAGTGAACTTACTTTGCTGTAAAATGTATCAAGTTTCCGTGCGTTGTAAGCGCTGTTATTTCCTATCCTGGCCTTAGGACAGGCCCATTCCGAGTTGAAATCGGAGGGTTCACCATCGATCCATGCATCAATTTTATCTTATCATCTTTAATTTAAACGCCTGCAATTGTACCGATAACAGGTTTTTACTGAAATGTACATCTCGAATGACTGGTCTTACCTGCGAACAAAGCATTGCAATGCCCACATTTCTTTTTCTTCTTTCGGACCACGAGCGGTTGCAATAGGTTGTGGGGGTGGTTGCGCTCCGCTTGTATCTTCTGCAGAATCACCAACAATCTTCAAAACTTTATAGGGAAAATAATGTCAACAGTTTACACTGTAAAAAATAATTTCTATTGGAGTAGTTCCATTCTCACGAAACATGAAATAAAAAGCATCCGTAAAAATTTCTTTACGGTGAAGCTGACACGAATCTTTGTCAAGTTTTAGGTAGGTTGGGTTAAGTTAAAGATAAAGAAGTACTTACGAGTATCCCATAATTCATTAGCAGAATTTCGCATAGCATCAACACCACGTTGCAAAGAGCATAGTAGAGAAGACATGTAATATCCAAGCTAAAAATCATATTACCAATAATTTCATTTTAGATATTTCGATAAATAAAGTCAAACTAAATTGTCTATAATGAAATGCAAAATCATCTCTTTCAGAATACAGAAATCGATTGACTTCTTTTGGCGATACACTTGAATTAAGAAATTAGTCTTTCAATCCACTTGTCGAGCTACCGGTCTATTGCAAACAAAACTCAAAATAAGAAATATAAAAAGTCAAGGTAGTCAGAATCCAGTTCGCAAAAAACTGTCATAAAAACTTATTTAAAAAGTCAGTATGAGCTCTTGAGCCTTCGTAAGATACCAAGTATCGTTTATGAGGTTGTTCTAGCATGTCACAATACATAAACATCTTTTCGTAACTCTGTTTATCCTTACCTGTAAGAAGTCAACGATATTTAGGTCAAAATTTCCACACGCGTCAACGAGGAATTGATTTTCTTTGTGATTCATAAGATGAGCAACGATGGAGCGATAAATATGTGGCTGTGGTTGAGGATCTATGAAAGAAAAGAGAGATTTGTGTGAACAAAATCTTTCCAGCATTCAAATATCTTAAGCGTAATGGACATACATCACGCATAAACATTTTTTAAATTAATTACCTAGGGATGCCGTTTGGTAGCACTCCTCCCCCAGAAAAAGTTCTCTAATATCGGTTGACGTTTGACAAGGATGGCCCATATATGCAAATACAGATGATAAAAACAATAATAATATTTCATACACATACTTTGGTTACTGTGTTGTATACATGCTTTACATCTTCTCATTGTCTCCGCAAGGTTCGCACTGAAATCAACAAAGTAGGTAATAATAGCACCAGAGCTTTCATAACATTTCATTGTCTTTTTTTGAAATTTTAAAGAAATAATTTCGTCGATGTAACAAGAAGTTCAAGAAGAAATCATAATTGCTTAGTTTAACGATCTTATCGAGTTTGTGGAAAGGATAAATCTTCAAGGTTAAAAAATAAAGAAAATATGATTTGCTAATGTAGATAAACGATACGCGTATTGACATAAGGACTTGCCTTTCAGGGGAATGTTCAGCAAGTTTCATTTCAGTCCATAGTAATTCATGATGTAGTACGTTCTTTACTCTAGACACTGAACAACCTGGACTTGCTCTTGTTGAAAAAGATGTCAACACTTGAACACAAATATTCAACATATTCAATGATCTTGTAAATTGCTGAAACGGAATGTAGAGCATTGGAGCACTGTAAATCATCCTTTACTGAACAGAATATTTGATAGGTCTTTGGGCTACAATTCTAGTAAATCCTGAAGTTTGTTAGCCCTGTTACCAATCAGAAACTAATTTAGTCAGACTCTTAGAGGGAAACTTTATTTGTCTTGGCTTTCCTTACCAAAATTTACGCAGTATTATCAAATCATCAACCTTGAGTCAATGTAAGTCATTCACTTTTCTTTTCAGGAAGCCTGTCAGCTTCTTTCGTAAATTGACTTAAAACCGGTATGCCGCATATACAATTTACAAATAACGATAAAATAACGATAAAATAACAATAAAATAACGATAAAATAACGATATCATTTCAGTGATACCATGAACACGAAAGAAAACTTATTCGACCGAAATATAAGAACAGTTTCTTTTAGATATAGCGTTAAAATGTACAACATATTTGCTGACCTTTTGTAAAGTGAGTTGTTTTGCTTTTGTGACAAAAACATGAACGGTATCACGCATGAGGAAATTGTGAATTTCATTGAATATTTCTTTGTAATGACCTATTTCAAATGCCTATAATGAAAAGCAATACAATAGTTTGTCAAGTACAGCAATAATAATGTACCAGAATCTCAACAGATCCATGTAATAAGCTGTAAAGTGTGGTTAAAATTGCACGGTCTTTTGTAATAGTTTGGATGCAATTTTCATAAAAAACAGGGCTTTTTAACGAAAATTGCCTCAAAAATTTTACACATAGCTTTACATTGACGAACAGAAATGAAACAATTACGAAAATGTTCGAGAATATGTTTGGAATGTTTTGTGAAGATTTTACAGAAAAATCTTGAAAACCCATAAATTTATGTACGAAAACAACGTTGAACGAAGAGCTCGAATGTGAACATTGAAAATTCCGATAGAAAAGCAAACAGTGTATATTCGTGCGACATATAATATGATATGATTATAGTTATGATCAAGACGTGTACTTTCGGTAATATTTGTGTCAAAGCAAAGAATTCCTGGTCAATACAAAATGAATTCATTTTGGTGGGACGATGCACACATCACTATTTTAAATAAACATTTCTGCAGTTAAACTCAGGCTCAATCATCAAGATAAAAAGACGAGACTAACTGCAGTATTCTCTCCAATTAACGGCACACTCTAAAATGCGGAACACCTCTGATTAGTGGACAATTTTTTTTCCACCGGCCAAATTCTGGTCAAAGTCTCATAAAAAACTTTCCGAAAGGCGGACAAGTAATTAGCGGACACTCTAATTAATGGACATTATTTTCTGCACAAATAGCTACAGCTTCAATCTTTTTGATCAATTAATTTGCAAGTTTATTTAGGCCATAAAAAAGACAAATAGCTGGGACTTCAAGACAGTAGCCCCCTCCAATTAAATTTGCGTTGATTTCAAATCATTTCTCTCTTTTCATAGTTTGAGATGACCTTGTTAACCACTAATCAACCCAACTACAACTTATAGATATGGAAAAATGCTTTATTAAAACCGATATTGAAAAATCTTTCAAAAGGCGGACACCTCCAATTAGCAGAGAAAATACTGTACTTGAAAAATTGGGTTAATAAAGGATGTAAATAAACACAGGTTTCATCTATTCAGTAATATTCATTTTTTTATTCTTCATTTTCTTCAGTTTCAGTTCTTTTTTTTTTCAAATCAAAGTCCCTATTTTTCAATTGGACTCAATTTCTTTCCTAAAGAGAGAGTCACACAACACGGAAGCAAAATCACAACGGCGGATTGATCTCTACAGGAAAATAGATGTTTTTCTCTTCCGTAGACCAAAAGACGTGCTAGACTAGTTCCCAGCTAACTAGCTGAAGGCTGAAATTAAAGAATCAATTGATTTTTCTCTACTAGGGACAAATGACGGCACACGAGAATATAAAATTAAAAATAATTAAAAATTACTTACGTCAGCGTGACTTTGTTCGGGAGGTATTTCATGTAAATCATATAAAATATCTTTTAAAGTTTCAGGATCAAAGGATGATATGAGTTGAGCTTTGAGTTGGGAAAGTTTGCTAATTTTCTCTTCATTCTCCAGGTCTGTGAAGAAAGAAAAAACGATTATGGGATTCCTTGAACTCAGTTTTTGTTTATCTTCTCATTACTTTTTATACGTCAAGGGTTAATGAATAAGATGACAGGTGCAGGTCTCTGCAAAATTACAGAAAGGGTGTTAAATATCCTTAAAAATTCATCATCTATTATCATTAGGTAATATACAGTAAGATAAACATCTGTAAAGTGGAGAGTGCAATACCATATCAGAACATCAGTTTGAGATGGACTCCAACCTTAATGCTCACCTCCGTGCTGGAGATTCACAGGAACAGCAATAGACTAGTTTCGACCTTATTAGGTCTCATCAGTGCTGCTTAGTCCTCTCGACGTCACAATACCACAAGTGTTGTGATCGCTGGATTGACGCCACTAACATCTTGGCGTTGAGCATTCACAGGACTAAGCAGTACTGATAAGACCTAATAAGGTCGAAACTAATCTATTGCTGTCCCTGTGAATCTTCAGCACAGAGGTGAGCATTAAGGTTGGAGTCCATCTCAAACTGATGTTCTGATATGACATTAGGTAATATATATTTTTGACTCTTGCCAATATCTCAGAAATGGCACAAATCAAATATTTGAAACTTTGCATAATAGTGTTACACAATGTGATTCTAAAGATGGTAAAAGAATTTCAATATGGTGCCAATATAACAGAGCACTGATACACAGCAGAATTACCAAAAAATGAGAAAATCATACCAATTTTCTACGACGCATAACTCTCGATATAGTAAACATTTTTGAAATCTGTTTTGATATTTGAACAAACAAAAGAAAAGACCTTCGTAGGTATGTCATTAGATTTTATAAAAATGAAGTCCTGAAACTCTACAACGGGTAGTTGGACTGTTTTTCGGGTTCATTCGGGAGTAAACAGATCGACGTCTTGCCAAATGAACCAAATGCGGCCATTTATAATTTGCAGTTTTCTTATTGTGTAGAATTCGTTTAAAGTTAAAAGTGCGGCTGAATAACAGTTTTCAAAAACGAATTTGTTCCTTAATGAGAGCCTTGGAGTCCCTTTTCTTCATTGACACCAGTCCATTCGGGAGAAAAGTGACCGTGACGTCAATTAACCAATAAAATATACTGTCGGGGTATTTTTGTATAAACAAACCTCTGTTGAAATGGCCACCGGTAGTTACTTCCATTTCATAAGCAAGTTGACTTTTTGATCTTTCCAATGGTTCTTTCTTTACTTTCTTCAAAGGTGACTACCAAAAGAAAATTGATGAATTTTCTGCATTGTTGATAAGAGATCATTGAGTTGACTGACAAATAGTGGTAGCAATAGTGTGCCTAATTTTCACACCTTAATTCATTTTTAAAAAATGTACACCTTTATATATGACTGAATAAATGACTTTATTTACCCAGGATTACCTCTTCCGTTAACTTTTATCCATGAGGGCTCTGCCGTCCTGGAAACTCCTCAGAGCACTATATATGCAGAATTAACAATGATTGGTAAATTAACCACGTGGCCACGGGACTGCTTTTTGAAAATGATTATTACGGTAGAAATCAAACTATAAGAATTTGCGTGACTTCTTGTGTCGTGTTTTTGTTTATCATATCTATTTGTCACGAAGGGGTGGGTGTACATATTTTACTTACTTCATCGTTACACTTGACAAAGAATTTCTTATAAACATCACTTTTCTTCATTTGTCGTATTTGTTCTTCTGTCATATATTGTAATGCCAATCTATCAAATCAAGCTAACCATATTTAAAATAAATTTTCTCTCCACTCCAAAACATAATGGGTGGTTCCATTCCAAAACAGTGGGTGACATTGACGGATACTGACATCAAAAATTTAGCAAGGGGTGTTAGGCAGTGCAATATAATATTGAATCTCAACTACCTTAAGTGGATGACAATGAAGAAAAACGGCAAAAATACACATGACACCACAATATTAAATCACGCGAAACGTATTCCTTGCAAGTCACGAAATTAAATTCACGCAAAACGTATTCATTGCACGTCACGAAAATAAATTCACGCAAAACGTATTTCTTGCAAGTCACGAAATTAAATCCACGCGAAACGTATTTCTTGCAAGTCACGAAAATAAATTCACGCGAAACGTATTCATTGCAAGTCACGAAATTAAATTCACGCGAAACGTATTTCTTGCAAGTCACGAAATTAAATTCACGCGAAACGTAGTTCTTGCAAGTCACGAAAATAAATCCACGCGAAACGTATTTCTTGCAAGTCACGAAATTAAATTCACGC
>JAUBWS010077409.1:10935-26867 GCA_032270445.1 Darlingtonia californica
TTGCAAGTCACGAAATTAAATTCACGCGAAACGTATTTCTTGCAAGTCACGAAAATAAATTCACGCGAAACGTATTCCTTGCAAGTCACGAAATTAAATTCACGCGAAACGTATTTCTTGCAAGTCACGAAAAAAAATTCACGCGAAACGTATTCCTTGCAAGTCACGAAATTAAATTCACACGAAACGTTTTCCTTGCAAGTCACGAAATTAAATGCACGTGAAATTCATCCAATCAATGCATCGTTGAGTCTAGTTGAAACAAATCTGATCCGCATCACACATTAGTTCGGACATTCTACATGCATAGTTCCACATTCCTTATGTCAAGAAGAAAAATACAAACAACTAGATAAATAATAAAAGATCATTTTTTATTTACCTGAAGCCATTTTGAACTTTATCTTTTGCTTTGTTCGTCTTTAAAGAATGATAGGTTTCTTTAAATAGCTAATAAGAAACGATAAAATCAAAATATTTTGATCAATGAATCCCATAAAATGCACATTTATGGTTGGGTGGGTAGCGGATCGATTGACCCATATTTCAAGACGAATTTCCAATTGTCCCGCTTCGTAGCACAATACCCTGAAAATTTCATTACTGTGTGACTTTTACTTTTGCATAGTTAACATTGACTTCGAGATTGAGCCCCATTTTCATGCAAATAAGAATTCTCAAAGTAAAATTTGATCATGTAGTAAATCGGGAAAGGTGTTCTGATTCGTTCAACTTTGTTTTTTTATATTTGACTAGACTATGTGACAGAAATTCAGAAACGGAAAAATTTATTCCCTGAACGAGTCAAAAACTTTAAGGTTGAACTATTGTTCATATTACCTGTAAAAGATCAGCGATTTCTTCTCGATTGCACGTTTTCAAAGATCGGTAATAGGTGAACATGTTTCCCACGTTATCATCCATACAACACCGAAAGAAATTCAGCGTACAAACTTTAAATAACAATGGTCTTTTATCATTGATAAACAATTCTTGCTCCACATGAAATCTTCGAGCTAACGAAAGCTCATTTTCCACATTGTCTTCCTTCAAGATTTCTACAATATTCTGCAAATTAACAAAATCAATATGTAATCAGAGGGATTGTAATGAAAAAGGTGATGATTATTTTGCAGTACTGATCAGATAACTCTATGAGAGATGAATCACCCGTGAAATTGAACCAGACATTAATTTCAAAAAAATTAAACGTCCAAAATTTTGTGTCGAAAATTTACACACAGAACATTTAAATATTAAAAAACAGCATAGATTGTTTCATACTCTTTGGTGCCTAATAGACGTCCCCCCCCCCGCTAACTAATTTTTGAATTTTTTTCCAGCCAGGACATTCTTATTCCAACCGTATTTATTTGTACGTGTGTGTATGGATCATGAAAACTATTTTGACAGCTTGGCCATTTATAGTACTTATAAAAAATGGTATGGTTTATGGGGTTTCTATAAGCCGATTTTGAGTTATTCCTTGTTTAGTGTCAGGAAAACGTGCAAAACTTTGCTGACTCAGCACTTTTTAAGCACTTTCGTCAATTTTAAAACGCCAATAACTTTGCAACGGCTAATCAAAACCCCATAAACCATACCATTTTTTGTAAGTACTATGAATGACCAAGTCGTTTTTTAAGATTCATACACACACGTACAAATTGATGATGTCAGCTAGACAAAATGACTGTTTTTGACCTTTGACAGCTCATATTTCAGCATCAGATGGTCGAAATTTAACAAACGACCCCATTTTTCTTACCTACATTTCATGATATATCAACTGAAACAACCAGATTTTATAAATTCGAACATTCAAAATTCCACTTTCAAAGGGGGGACCATTGACGGGATTGACAGCCTTGAAAACCCTCTAAATGGCCCGATTTTAAGCTGTTTATCACCTATCTAGCCTGAAAATCATCTTTAAATGTGTTCTAGGGATGTTTAGGGACCTAAAAATTCTAGTGTGCAATTATCTAGTAAAAGGTGGGTTTTTGACCTTTTTTCCCTGGGCTAGATAATCAACGCTATTCCAACTCGGGTTTTTAGGATCTGGAAAAACCGAGAAGGGGGAACAAATGGTATCTCTTTATTGGAAACTTCAATGAAATGTTGATACTTCACCAATTAAATTTGAGATATCTTTGATAACTATAACAATTATTCACCAAAAAAACCCTGACAACTTTATGAAAATCATGATGACCTATTATTTCAATTATCAAGTGAAAACCTTGAAAAAAAATTCAAGGAAACACTTAAAGGGAGCCTTGTGAAATTAACAAACGAATTTGGAAAATTATATAAACAACAGAAATCTCTTACCTTGTATCGTCTTTCTTTTTCTTTCTCTAGCCTTGTATATATTGTCTTCGGTCTGAGATTTTCCGGTGCTTTTTGTTTACTCAAATCGGAACATGCCAAGTAGAAACCATTCACCAATTCATTGGATATACCCGCTTTGTCCTGATTAAAAAAATAATTGAAACTTAGTCGTAAAGGAAAATTTCAAGCAGGCAAATTTTTCCGCTAAAAATGCAGCCATTGTAAGCCAAAATATACGCCACCCAAATTATTTTGAAGAAAACTCTCGTCGGAAAAACAAAGTTCGGATAAACGAAAGCTCGCACACTTGAAAATCTTAAGGTGATAGAAAACGGCTGACATGGAATTAACAATTCACGAGGAAAGTAATATGGTAAACTCACCAGAACTTCATAAGCTTTTTGAAAAACACGACATGCATCACCAAACATTTCTTTTGGAAAATAATAACAACCCAAATCGATACAGATCTAAAAAAAATGAAATTTTGTAGATTTGTCTAATACTTTTACAGTTGTTCAAAAATACTCAATTTACATTCGCTCAGGTTAAAGAAATATCCATCAATAAAAAGGCAAACCTGTACCAGATTCTGAGAATGATAGAACGCGCAGCAGCAACATAAGGTGGGAAAATAATTTTCCGTTCCGGTTCGGCGGTCTGGTACTATGGAAAAGCTAGTTGGCCATATTGGTCCCCTTTTCAATACACCTTACGATTGTCTTACTGTAGACAATACTAGGTAAATCTGCTTAAATAATTTATCGGAACAATGATCATAAATGAGATTATCATGAGCGTACGTTAACAGATAATAGAACACGTAAACCAGTTCAATTATCTTGAGACTTACAGTATTCGCTGTTTATTATACATGGTGCCCTGAAGTGATTCCAAGAAGAAAGAACCGTCATTGATAACAGTTCATCAAGAAGTGAAGAGGCTATGCTCGGTAAATAATCAATTCATTCAATATACTTTACCTTACTAATAACATCAATTATAGTTGCTGGAATATCTATATCTAATAATGGCGAAACTTTCATCAAGACGCCATCTTTGTTTTCACTGCCATCTTTCATTTCTTGATCTTGTGCTCCTGTTGTCATCTCGTTTGCGCTTTCATCGTTGTTGGGAGGATGATTGTTGGTATTTTGCGGAATGATTTTTGTATCAGTTACCAAACGAGGCATTGGGAATGGAATTAAAAGATCAGCTTCAAGGAACAGAGCCTTCTCCAATATATCAAGTGAGAGATGTCGATATTCTTTCAGCTGTTAAAGGAAAGTGATTAAATTTAGAAGATCGCGAGTCAGAGGAATATAAACTGACATATCAGTAAATTCATTTCGAAAATATACACCGATAAACTGATATATTAGTAAATTCATTTCAAAACAAACTATTGAGTTGCTTCATACCTTCAAAAAGATCTGATCTTCATTTTCCTTGATCTCTTTTGTGACAACAGACCTATGATGCAGGAAAACCGGAAAATGATTTATTTTGAAATCACTGGTTTTAAAATCTTTGAGGGTTAGTTTGAGTAAATGTTTTATTGAAAGCTCATCATAAAAAAATGCAATCGTATAATACACAGTGCCTATGTCTATGACAGGTTAATTTATGTAATTTTACACTGGTAAATGATGTATGAAATATTTAAATTTACATATTAAAACTTTTTTTATGGTACAAGGGGTATTTTATACAGAGCATCGTAACTACGAAAAATGACCAAAATATTTTGCGAAAGTGACTAAAATTTCCCGACCAAAATTTCTCCCGATTCTATTTTCCCGGACTAGTACCCTGATTTCCCTAGTTTCCCTGATTTTTATATAACCAACTAAAAATTTTCACAATCTTTTAAAAATTTTATTATAGCCGTTATAACATTTAAACTACTACCATTTAAAATAAAAAATATTGCGAGATAGATTTGAAGCGCGTTTTTGTTATTTTTTACTACAAATAAATATGGACAATGAAAAACTTTATCGAATATCTATTGTTAAGTGTTATTTATTTTGAAATTTAGTCGGGAAAATTGACTAATTTTTCAAAAGTGACTAAATTTTTCCCCGGCGAAATTTTTATCGAATGACTTCCCCCGATAAGGTATTTTTAGTTTGAAGATGAATGATTGATTTGATTATTTACCCAGGATAACTTCTTCCATTTTTCATGAACTGTTATCAATGAGAGTCCTGCCTTCCTGAAAACACATCAGGGCACCATACATAATTAACAGTGATTGGCAAATTTCACTACCGAAAGCCACGCAAGGACGAGACGGGTTCCGGTTTACGCGTCCAGCATCTTAACAACTCGGTCAAGGCTCCAAATCGAGTTGGTACAAACTATCGCGAAAAGTAGAATATGATATATTCTCTAAGTTTTTAAAGACCCAAAATATCACTACGTAAGAAAATGTTCTTATAATGTTTGTTCTTATAAAAAAACTTACTGTGGTCCAACAACAATTGGAATGACGTCCTTTTCTTTCAATTCTTCATATTTTGTTATCGTTCTTACCACCCTGAAAATAAAGTATCTTGTATTTATTCGGCCCAGTACTTTCAAGATAAATTCAATTACCGGAAGCTTACCTCTCATACTAGACAAAAAAGCGTCCACATCAGGTTATTTTTTGATAAGATTTTCACGCTTTTACTTGTACATTTTTTAGTCTGACAACTTCTATGTAAACTCTCATTGTGTTTAATGGAATATTGCAGGGGGTGGACCCCTAATGCTTACTGATTTGAAATTTTTTATGAGCATAAACCTTTTGAAGAAAATGTTTATTGACCAAATAAATTCATATTTTTTTTCAAATTTACTGATTCCACAAAATAGTCACAAATCGGGCGGGGGAGGGAGGCTATAAGGGATGGCAGCATTTGTTTACGAAACTTTGGACTGGCATGATTCAGATCCTCAACCAATGAAAATTGGAAGATTAGAGATAATAATTTCCTGATTAATTTTAATCATTTATTTTTTGCTTATGTTTTATATAAGTCATGATTTTATGGCAAAGCAAAAATAAAAGTATGATTTTATATAAGTTATGATTTTATGGCAAAGCATAAATAAAAGTATGACTTTATGCTTAAGAAGGCGCTGATGTTTTTCATTACAGACATCCAAATCTCCATCATTTTTCTGTCGCAATGATTGAAACGTTAATCTAAATTCCTAAATATTGTAACTAGATTTAACCCTTTCCAGTCTGAGAAAAGGAAAAAAAAAATTTAAAAAATTGCTATTTTCAGTACAAATTTTGAACCTAAATATCTCTCGAACTGGGCTGATCCAGAAACTCAAAATAGGCTCGTTGGAAAGATAAAAATGTTCTCTTTCATTTCGGTGTTTTTTAATTGCACCTCCCCCATGTGAGGACACGGCAGTGGGCTCCGTCCCCTACAACCTCGGGTGCGGGCCACACGTCGTGAAAGGGTTAAGTTGTTGTTTCCAACAATTTTCGTGCATTTAGTTACTTAAAACCAATCAATGATATTTTATACTTTGTTTATATTAAACAATTCAAAATGTAAAAGGTCAAGATGTTTGATAAAAGTATTGGAGGGTAGGGTAGTAAAACCTGTTCTATATAATTTCAGACTGATGTATGACAGAAGAAAGTGATGGCTAGACAATGTCGGTAATAAAATTATTTTCATATTTTTTTTATATACAATGCAATGTTATCAATCACATGTCAAAAGCATGTTGTTATATTATAGTTGATGTAATTTAAGGATTACATGTGTCAGTCGAAGTAGGTGATACGTTTTCCAAGACGATAATATTGGAAGGGTTATTGATCAATTTGTCAAAACGTCTAGCCCAAAAGGCGAGGATGCCAGCTTTTTTAAAATGTAACGTAACGTAACGTAACCATATTATGAACCAGACTCCGTTGTAATTTTTTCAGGTCACCGTATCCAACGCAATGCTTTATAAAGCAGACCCCAAGGTCGAAGTTTCCATGACCGTTTTTCATAATTGTTTTCAAAATATGAAATTTTATGCAATCACAAACTTTTGCGATATATTTTGAGTGATAACATAGAATCCCATGCAGACTTGTCATTAAGACCAGCGCGATCGCGCGGGCAACGTAAGTAAATCACTGATAATCGGGCGGGAGAAATGTTTTATCTAAACTGAAATATCAAATATCAATCCATATTTAAACAAAAATAAAGCGGCTTTTTGCAAAGTCGTTTTTAGTTGCATTAAAAACGGTATAAGTAGAAAGTAGTATAAACTCTGTGTGATTTTAGACATTCCCATTTTCTTAAACGGTATTAATCTCGAAATTCGGCCGAAATTTGATCGCGCGGGCAGAGCCATTTTTTACGATTTTACGTGCGCGATGATAGCGCAGGCACTCATTTCTTTAATGACAAGTCTGCCCATGCGATTCTTTTTTTATATACATTTTGTAAAAGTGAATAACTTTTAATTGATGTACCTGGGCGTGACCAATGAGATGTTATTGAACATACACGTGTTGCAACCTAGACTCTTTACAAGACTTTTTGTCTCTCTTACTTGTTTACAAACCACAAACAGACAAATTAATGAAAGATTACATTATATCTGTTTATAAAAAGTAACTTGTCTGGAAAATCAAATATAAAGAAAAAATGCAGACACTTTTACTATAAAACAGTCATGATTTTTCTTACTCAGCTGTCTGCCTGGTTAGCTTTTATTTGTTCAATGTAACATAAACATTGTCCAGATGGTATGGCCTCGACAATAATTTTAAAATAAAAAAATCATAAAAACGAAAAGTAACTCGCTGTAAATGGGAAAATTCCAAGTAATTGTATTATAATTTCTCTCTTTTCATTGGATTTGCTCCATTTATTGTTTCCTTTCGAAAGTTCTAAAAAAAATTTGTCATCCCCAGAGATTTGGTATAACAACTACATGAACAGAACAGAAAAGAACAGAACGTAGTGCGTCTTATTATCCCAACACGAATACTGTCTGAGTCAAGAAAAAGTTGAAATCTTTGAGATGGCAATTATTGCGCATTAACAAAAAAATATTCTTATTTCAATCTTTTTGTTCATATAGAGGAAAGCTAATTTGAATTTATGGTATATCGTACTATGAATTTCATTCAGTAGATTAAGAGTTATAAGCGAGAAACATAGAGTGTGAGGTTTAAGTAAGGCTCAAAAACGTTAAAAATGACAAGCAAGTTTTCTGTATATTAATAACAAAACAATGAGGTTTATTTCTATCAAACTATTGATTTTTTTCATTGAAACGCTTTACAAAAACATCCAAGATTCTATTTATCGGGGAATGTAGTTCCTTTTACTTGGATGCACTTATTGATACGATGAACCATTCCGTGATATACTTTTCCAATAAACACATTCAGAAATAAAAAGCTGTTTTATTGTAAATTTGCTTGTCATTTTTGTCGTTTTTCTGGCTTTTTTAAAACCTCATTCTCCGAGTTTTTTTGCTTATAACTTTTGATCTAGTGGATGGAAATTATAGCATTATATACCAAAATTTAAGTTAGCCTGTTGCCTAAATGAACAAAAAAATTGGAATAAATATATTATTTGGCTACCTCGCAATATTTATTCAAAGATTTCAACTTTTTTTGACCCACCCGATTTATAGATTTTCCGTAAATTTGCTATTTTATCGATTCATTTTTTTCAAAATTGCTTCAAAACGTGAGTTTTGTTCACATTCAAAACATCAACGCTTCTTTTACATTAGATTTGAAAACAATAGAAAGCATTGTTTACATTTAAAAACAATAAGAATTCAAAATGTAAGTATTCTACGTAATATGTTCTTTCTCATGAATCTGAAAGTTTGTCATGAAAATGTTTTGTTATCAGATCAATCTCTGCAGTCTTTAGTTCTCACCTCACTGTCTTAGGAATTTTTTAAGTGTACAAATAATGTGCAAGTTCTTCCATAAATGTACTTGATTTGTGTTTTTATGATGTACTATTATTCCAAAAAAAATCGCTGGCAAACGGCAAGAATCCATCAATTTAAAGGTACACCTCCCAAGTTATCATGGTTTACAGTGACAAAATCACATAAAGATGAAAACTCACCACCTATTATAAATAATATGCACCATTGCTGTCTTTTTATCCAGTTTATTGATATCAAAATGTTCTGGCTGTGGAGTCTAAGTAAGAAGTACAAATAATATGAATTAAATGGCAATATAAAGATGAATAAAAAACTCAACTGCAAACTATTTCAAAGTTAGCGATAGTTAGTTTACTATCTAAAATGGTCTGACGAAAGCCTTGGCAAAGCACAAGTCCTGCTGGTAGGAGTGCCCAAAACTTTCTGGTTCTACATGGGGTCCATTGACACTTGTTTAGAACTGAGCAAGCAAAAAACGAGGATAGTAAACATGCGCAGTATCTACTACCAACATAGGTAATAAAACCATTGTAGTTGAGTGTAGGTTTCTTTAATGCTATTTTAATTCTTTGCTATTCAGGGGCACGGATACTTTAAATTACATAGGTGGTGGTTTAAACACTCTTGTACATGTTTTGCGGGCTATGGAAACAATCTAGAAACCCTTCCTAATAAATGTCACGTTTATTTGGATCCTTGACTGAGTGCTGACTTTATAACTCAACGTTCCCAACGGCGTCATGAAGCTCCAAGTAGCTCATTCTATCTATATATAAATTTTAGTCGGACAAAATTATTAGTCGGACTTAATTTTAGTCACTTTTGTCCGACTAATAATTTTGTCCGGTTTTGAAATTTCAAATTCTTTTTAATTTTAAGTTTGGGAGCCTTTTAACGCTAATTTGGGATTTAGAAAGACAATTTTAATGCACTGCTAGTATGATTTATTTTTCGATCCCTATGTCGTAATATTTATCAATTTCAAGATCCACTCTTTCAACTTCACTATCAATGACGCAAGCAAGGTTTTTGAAAGGGTTGAAAATCCGTTCAGGGCATAAAACATTCTTCAACTTAAACTATGGAGAAAAGCTGAAACTTTTTATAGATTTTGTTCATATTAAAACAATACTAACTGTTTGGCTGGTCCGTACGGAGAAATATTGCCCGAAGCCGAAGGCTGATAATTGTTTTATATTAAATGTATTTTGTTTATATTTTGTTCATATATTTTATATTGTGTAAAAAAATTCTGTATGAAAAAGCACATTGAGTTTTTTAAAGAGCACTCAAATTCATCATACCCCTATTTTCTTATTAAAATTCAATTTTACAGTAAGACAAACGCTTCCTTGAAAATCATTTTTTGGACCAAATTATTAGTCGGACAAAATTTTAGTCGGAAAAAATTATTAGTCGGACTTAATTTTAGTCACTTTCAAAGAATTTAGTCACTTTTGTCCGACTTTGTTTTGTCCGATAAGGTAGCTTTCTTTGTTCACGGCGTGAAGTTTTGGTCCATTTTTCTTTCATAATTCCCGAAATTTACTTGCTAAATTAAAATCGATAAATTTCATACCAAATCAAAATAACCAAAAATGAAACTAACTACATACAAGTGGTATACCGTATCCATTTAGGAGTTCTTCCATAACAACTTGTTGTAGATATAATGGAAAACTAAAGAAACAAATTTAATAGGAAATTAATATAATTGACTCAGAGTTTGTTTTTTGTCATTATCTCTTTATTATATTCTAATTTCAATCTGAAATTTGGTAATGGTCACTAATTCGATTGAACGTAGACATTGACATAGACAGTCAAACTTTCTGGGAAAAATGTTTAGTTTCATAACTGTACTGAATCTTGATGTGGGGTTCATAGAATTCTCAGTGTACACCTAAGAATGACAAGGCTGTAACTAAGTCTTGTATTTAGAAGGATAGAGTATATGGTATGATAAGGCCTTATCATGGTTAAGGTCAACAGACAAAGATATTTCTGTAATTTTGAACACTTCAGATTGGCTGATATGTATACAAAACCGAATTTTAACTGAAAAAACAAGGTTGGTGCGATTCGCCCCCAACACACCCCTCAGTTATGCAAATGGTGACATTATCATCAATGATTAAATATTTTAAACTATTACCAAATCCTCAGCAATATGAGGTGGCATCAAAAAGATATTAGCACAAGAATAAAATCAATACAAAAAATAGAAAAATAGAATCTGTTTTGTGCAAATAACCACTTACTTTTCTTGAATCTTATCAAGATTCCATTCCATATGAGACAAAAGAGTCATTGACAAACATAATGGTTGCCAAATCCGTTGTGCTTCGAATATTTTCAGTTCGTTTTCAGTCACACCCTGAAAATATACACATCTTTAGTGTTCAGAGAAGCAAAACATTATTACTTAAACAGGTTTTTACTAAAATATAAAACCAGCGAAAACTAGAGAGTACTTAGTCTAACTAAAATTCGCCAAAACGAAAAGCAAAAACCTTCAAACACAAGCTAAAAACATCCAAAACTTGCCAAAAACTAGATAAGCCTACATCCAAAACCAACAAGTGCAAATGGCCTAAATAAATCCAAGCAAATTGGGAACATGATCGACTCACAAGATTAAATCAACGTTGAAAAATTGATTTTGTTTCGTTTCTTTCGTGATATCAACTTGAATCTATTTCTAAATGAGTGAGACTTTACCATCAAATGCTAATAACTTTGAATCCATTTGGCAGACAATGTTCATTTGTCTCAAATTGTAGATAATTAGGAACACTATATTAGGCCAATCCTAAAAAAGAAAATGTTTCCGCTCCACTGGCCAGGTGAAAAATCTTTTGGTCGTCACCAGGCTGCAAATTTTTTTCTCTCCGTGCATCTGAATAGAGGTGATAAATCTCAATCATGACATGAAAAATGTACTAACATAACTTTTTTTTGATAAAAAATTGGTAAAATAAAGAGCTTTTGCTAAAAACATGCTAGAACTTTCACTTTTTCACATGCAAAACTTTAATCCTAGACTGACAAAGCTGCAAAATGTTTTTGTGAAATATCCATTCTTTCAAAAGTTATCAGCTGAGAAAGAAGGGTTAGAGAGCCTGAAAAAATGTTGACTTCAAGCCATTAGCAAAAAAAATTATCGCCATTAAATTTCCATACTACCTCTGCTTTCATTTTGAATTAAGACTTTAAGTGGTGGTTTTGCCTGGGATTGGGTCATAATTTTGGCTTATTTTTGGTGGTTTTAGCTAATAGTTTTTAGTGGTTGTAGCTAGTATTATGTAGTTGTTTTTGTAGAGTATGGGTAGTTTTTGGTGAATCGTTTGTGGTTTGAGTAATCTTGTCTCGCTTTGGTTGGTTTGGGTTCTGGGTTATTCTCTATTCTATTTCAATAGTGCCCAGTCTTCCATTGTATTTGCGAAAAAGAGCCAACTGCTTTTCTTAGTTTGGTTCTACAATACTTAAAAAGATTCAAGGACAAAGTCTTTCAGCAGAAATAAATTTGGCCAGTTTCAGCTATCTAATATTTTTTGTGAATTTTGTTTCAATAACAGACATCAGAAGAATGTCAGACAAAAAAATACAAATTATTTATATAATTGTCAAGACTCTATTTACTTTAAAACGATTTACACCTGACTATTAGTTTATCTTAAGATAATTAACTTTTGCAGACATTAATTTATGCAAATTGAAAAAATGCATTTTGTAGTGTTTTGCAAGTATCTATTTTCTCGAATTGATGGACAAGAGAAACACTTGCAGGAAAAAAATGCTTTTTAACCACAGAAAGAAGTACTTTTCAACAAACTGATATCAAAGGATGATTATAACCATAATTTTGTAATCATTGTATCATTTTAATATTTTAATGCATGATTTTTGAAAATTCTTCAGTACTAATTTTTTCCAAACAGGACAAAATTTGCAGAAATTGATGATCTTAAGGTAATGCAAGTTATGAATGAAAATTTGCTTTAGAAATCTCTTTAAATTGTTTTTAAATAAATTACTAGATCACACAAAAAGAACCCCTGGACCTTATTTTGTTACCCCTCTCCCTACTTATTAATTTCTCACTCTAACTTGGCAAAATGAATAAACAAATCATCTGATATCAATTTACTTCAAAGAATTTTGCATCTGACAGTGTTTTTCCTCGAAGGAAACCTCATTTATAACCAATTATAGTTTATTTAAAAAAGTCTGATTCAAACAAAAGGATTATTTAATTCTGAAACAAACTGTAGAAATTTAAACCTCCAAACAAAAATTAGTATGAACCAAATATATCAGTGATAGTAAAAAATTTAATTTGAAGTACCTGGGACTGTAGTGCAGAATTACGAACAGCCAAACTTTTCTCAATAAATTGCTTACATAACTGCCATGGTGGAGGTTCTAAAACAAATAATTTGAAAGTAATGAAAGAAACACCAAAATTTTATGAACGAGACAAAAAAAAAAACAATATACCTTTTTCAGGTCCTTCAAGATATGATTTTAAGACATTTCCTGTTTTATCCAACAAAAAGTCAAAATAATTGAACCTTTTATTTGTCATCTAGAAAAATGAACATTACATCGAAGAAAGAACACCATGAAACATATTGTGTACTGGAAAAACAATAATACACTTTTTTTACGTAGTAAGTTGATCACAATATACATTCATAACAATTACCTATTCTCTATTATCAACAATCTGTATTTAAAAACAATTTTTTTCCTTCATTAAATTGAACAATACACTTTGAAAGGGGATGTTCAATAGTTTTAGTTTTCAGAAGTGCTATGTAAAAGCAGTCATTATCCAATACAATTTTTCCCCGCTTGGGTTTGTAATTTTCAGAGGGTACCACTAGAAGTTTAAAGGAGGTAGTTGATAGAAAGGTGAAAATAAGTTTTGAAAGGGGGGTACTGAAACTTAATTTGTATTTGTTCTTAGCTCTTGGAAATATATCCACTAGTAGCCAAACATGACAAGTCCCAGTAGTAACAAATTTTGTATTTTACAAAGTGAGAAGCCTTAATTCAAACCCTGTACTTGACAATTCCAGCTTGCTTGAATTGTGCTTGACTCCCAAAAAATTAAATAATTTCTACACTCACTATTTGTAGGAGAAACATCTCTGGCCATTAGTGAAGGTAGACTGAACATAAAAGGCCTTTCAACAAATGTGTTTAACAGATGTGTGTCACACACATCAGGACTGGGACTTCTAGGTAGGTATACCTAGTAGTGCTGTGACCCATGTACCAGTTGAAAGTACCTGTCTGCAGTGCACTGGAGCATCTCTGTATTGAAGGGTTCCAGAGTTTATGGAATGATCCTACAGTAAGTAACCTTTCCATCTTTAACAGCGAAGAAAATAAAAAGTGACATATTTGAAACCAGGGCAACTACAGTCAGTGGAATCTCTATTAAGTGGACACAGTGCAGAAAAAAGTGTCCATCCAAAAAGCTGTGGACTGAGCAGAAAAAAATGCCAAGATATTAGAAATCTTGGACATAATGTATTACAAAATGCAGCAAACAAACATATTTTTGAAGTTGAACATATTATGTTAAAGAGCTCAAAAAGTGGTTCAAGAAGTCTCTTTACAGTTTTTGAAAATCTTTTTCGATCTCAAGATACTTGAGTTTGAATGTACTATTGTATATTCATCATAAATTAAGGAGTCACAGCCCTTTTAATTTAGGTTGGCATTCAGCATTGATTCAAATTGACCAGCCTTATCGTGCTCGTGACGCCCATGACAGGGTGGCTTTTGTTATCTAGCTGGCTGCCTAAAACCGACTTTAATACAAAAATTGTTTAAATGTTTTTTATCCTCGGCACTGTATGGACTATTGTATTGACAAATGTATTGCTCCACAATGGTTTGATCTACAACTTAAAAATAGCGCCTTATCAATGAAACGACGATTTCATTTTAGGATACTATAGCATCTTGTCAAAACTGGCTAAAGTTACCATTTCTCCGCCATCTGATATCTTCATCTTTGAAGCAGATACCGTAAATGGGGGCAACTTTGACACATACGAGGCGAGATTGACACACCACAAAGTCCAGCTTTCAAATGTCAATAAAAAATTGTAGATACCAAAGCAACGCGTCTGTTAACCAAATTGTCAACTAATCTGTTTTTAATCAATCTGCAACAATAATATACAATAAATCCCATATGCGTCACAGCTCATTGCACCATTATGGTAATGATACAACAATGCTATTTGCATGATCAAGCTAAAGCAGGGAATGGTTTCCACATACCACGCGCGCATCTCAAATGTCTTTTTGTATAACTAGCCTAGCTCCCAAAAGTCTATCACGTAGCATCCATGCGCTAGTAAAAACCAGGTTTCAGAACTTTCTCTTATTATGAAAACAGAAAGTGTTGTTCATTACACTTGTAAAATGACAGATGTGAAAAACGTGTGGTATTATATACTATTGACTTATAACTTAAAATTGTCTCAGGTGAATTTGTTTATTTTTTATAGTGTATGAGGCAATTCTGTTTTAATCTGCAACTAAGCTCAAACATGTAAAAATTGTGAAGTTTTAAAGTGCAGACCAGAAAATGTTGTTTGTTGTGGTGTGTCAATCTCGCCTTGTAAAGTGTCAAAGCAGCCCCCATTTACGGTATCTTTGGAGCAAACACAATTCAACCAAGAATACATTATAGAACTTGAGCTGGAAGGTAAAAATGTCAACATTTGAGACAACTGTTGGTTGCGACTCAAGTTATTAATGATTAAAGATATTTGGTGTTGTTTACGATTTTCTAGGCAAAGTTACAACCGTTCACGGTGTCTGTTCTTTTTTTCAGGGAAGTCAAAAAAATCTAGCAGGCATCAAAAATCTAGCAGGCATCAAAATTCTCTCAGAACACATCCATGTTTCCCAGGAAGCCGAAATTTTCGGCCAAACACATCAAATTTTCCAGCAATGTACTGTAAAACCTGGTAACTTTAGCCAGCCATGGTAACATTAGCCAGTTTTCAAAATCTCTCTAAAATAATTTAGAGTAAATAATTTTTCTTCTTTTATTCAGGACCGCTTCACATCCATCCACCGCATGATAACCAACCCAAATGAACTTTTGGGCTCGCCATCTTCCGAAGAACAAAGAAGAACACCCCGATTTTTCAAACTGGATTACCGGGAGCAAAATAACGGAAGAACGAAGAACTATTTTTATAAATTTGTTTTATCTTTAATAATCTAGAATAGTTGAATGTATCAAAAAATACTTTGAAAACCTAAATAAAATGTTCTTGTTCTTCATTTTCTTCTTTAAATTTTTTTGTTATCCAACCGGCTGCCGAAAATTGGCTGTAGTGCAAAGATTGTTTAATTGCTTTTTAGATTTTTTATCCACAGCACCGTACGAACTATAAATGCATTGTTCCACAATGGTTTGATCGACAGCTTAAAAATTGCGGTTTATCGATAAAACGGCTATTTCATTTTAGTATACTATAGCATCTTGTCAAAACTGGCCAATTTGGCAATCTGGCAACTTTGACATACCACAAAGTCCAGCTTCCTAATGTCAACAAAATAAAAAATTGTAGATACCAAAGTAACGCGTCTGTTAACCAGATTGTCAACTAATCTGTTTTGAG
>JAUBWS010077410.1:602-13006 GCA_032270445.1 Darlingtonia californica
CCCCCCCCCCCCCCCCCCCACGGGGCTCAGTTCCAAGCCCCAAATACCCCCCCCCCTGAATAGAATTAAAAAGTAAGTCCTCGGCTGGGAATCAAACAGCTATGCATAGCTCTTAAGCTTACCACTTTGTCGGTTGTGCCACTACAGCTCCTCTGTGAATGTGCGTAAAGAGTGTTATAAAAATCGAATGATTGACAGGTTATGTTGTATGGTGGCCGACAAGGGTCATCAAAAACTTAATTTTGCAATCGAAAACTTTGTCTATCAAAAATAATTAGATTTTAAATTTTAGTCAATCGCTATTTTTGCTTACATTTCTCACCTTAGTTTCAATAATTGAGCATCATTATGCAACTTGATTCATAGATTAATGTTCATAAATTTTTTGGTTTAGATGAAATGTATCCTGATATAGAGTGGTGGTCGCAGCACCCTCTACCCCCCTCCCCCAATCCCCCCGCTCCACAACCCAGGTAGGGTTAAGAAATCATAAGATACTTCATTTTTCAAAAACCTTATTCTTATTAACTTAGTAATTTGACCATACTTACAATGTGAGAGTGAAATCCAGCTCCATACCATACCAACTTGATAAGTTTCGGTACTAAAACTCACGACCTAGTCTTTCTAGGGCAACCACTCTACCAACTGAACTACTAGTCAATGAAAAAAACTGAAATATATACATATAAATACATTTCCAGTCATAAGTTTTGATATGGCCAAGTACAAATTGCTTATTGCATAATGCATAATACATAATGCATAATACATAACATATGTACACATATTAAAAAAAGCCCCATGTAACCTGCCATTCTCCTCCACTGTGTATCTACACAGTGGAAAACCAAATGGGTTTTCCTTGGAAGAATAAAATTTTTATGTTGTCTTGATATCTAAGTTGTTTAGCATCAACTGATTTATTACAAACGATAACATTAAACTCACGCAATTCAGCATGTTCGAAATATGGAAGTGAAACATTAGACATTACAAATATCACAAGATAAAAAAATGTAAATAATAAGAAAATTACACATACCACTCATATTTTCCATCGTTTCATCCATTTTCTTCTTCATAACATTTGAAACATTCATTTGAAAAAACTTTTTATTTAAATCAAATCAATTTATTATTATTACTTGAGTTTTAATAGTCTTATTTTATTTCATTGATTGGCTAAATTGGCTTAATCTATTGATTGGCTTATTTCATATTGAATGCACGGGAAAATCCCAACTCACATTACATAATTTTCAGCCCCACCAATAGCTAGGAAAGTTGGGTTTCGGACCAACAAATACACGCTCGGCACGTCTTTTGATCCGGTATAGCGCGACAATACGGGATGCAAGTTTATTTTTATCAGCCTTTCTTTCGAAATGTACCATGGCAGCCCATCTAACGTAAGCGCAACTTTTAACCGTATCCTTCCCGCGCTCGAATAAAAAAGCAAAAAAATTGCGTAAGAAAGAAGGATAACAGAGCTAGGTGTCCTAGCTATCCCACCAGTTAAACTACGTGAATTACGTAAGACAAGTGTTGCGTCTACAAAGGAGTGCATTATTCAAAATAATGATAAAAGATTGATTATATTTTATTTGGTATTTATTAGTTCACATATTAATGCAGTATATTTACAAAATCCTTTAAAAATCCCGCAGCTTAGAGTCTTGAAAAACAAAGTTAGCGTATAAAAAACTTAAATTATTTGTTTTTCTTCTATGAAAAACAACAGGGCAGGACTTGCTAAAAAGACTTATTTACAATTTATATACAATCTAGATTCAATACCGAGAAAACGGTACTTTTTGAGCACATTTTTCGATGATTTTGATTGTGAAACAGCTATTTGGACATGCTTGGTCCCCCCTAATTATCTTGACAATCAAGCATGCTGCAGTCACCAAATTTAGTGGTAGGGAGGTACCACTCCATAATATAGCGAAAAAACTTATTAAATTCAAAATGACTACCCTTGTTGTCCGATGACGTCATCTTAAGGCGCTAAAACGGTATATATATATAAATAACTTTGAAAGCTGTATCTGCTGATCTAAAAGTGATATTTCGGTTCTATTTTGATATTCGAACAGCCAAAAGGATTTTCTTCCGTAGATAAATCATAAGAATTTAAAAAAAAAGTTAGTCCTGACCTAGTATAGCGCGCCAAAAATGTCAAAAATATAATTTTCTTTTTTTGCGAGTGAATTTTGAATTCGTGACGTCATCAAAAGTTTTGTCAATGTTAGTACGTGTACAAAGTTTCATTATGAAATCATTTCTCCATCGAAAGATATTTCATTTTTAAAATTTCAATGTTTTGTATTAAACCACTTAAACAATTTTTGTTAGGCCTAATTCGTCAGTTTGTTTGATGAGTTATATCTTAAATAAACTAAGCTAGTTACAACTCTTTACATATTTGTAGTGAAATTTGTATTTTCTGTCGTGGGGAACGACATTTTAGAAGCTTTCTCAACATATATGAAACGCATTCTAAAAATGAATACTTGAAAAAGACTTTTGAGTGAAGCCTTTATAATGCACTTGATAATACCTTCAACATAACATTCAACGGCTTAATTGAAAATTAATAGGGTTCTTATTTCATGATCACGTTTTCAACAACCAATGATATTTCTATTAAATGAAGTCACTCAACCTAATACGCCAGAGTCATCTTACATCAACATCAGTGCTATATAAAGAGAGAAAGAGGCTCCAGGGACGGAATTGTGCATTTTCACAGAGAAGGTCTCGATAAGCAACTTGATGTTAATTTCATGTTAAATAAGAATAAGCATGATAGAGTAAGTTTGGACTATTTTTCAGACCACAAGCAGGAATTTCCGAAACAAGGATATGTAGAATAAAATAATGTTAAATTTGAAAGATAATTCATGTATTTCAAGAAAACCAAGATTTTGCAAGAAATATGCAGAAGAAAAAAGAGACGCAGAAAAATTTATAAGTCTAACTGTTGTCGTTTTCAGTCGAGAGATATCTAGAAATGAAAGAAGAGCTGTTGAAGTACCATATTCAAAGACCATATGTAATGTGTGATTGAAAGAATGAGAGTACACTGATAAAAGGGTATTTCTAGGCCAAGTGACGGAGGCTGGAGATAATACCATTAAATTTGCATTACACTTTCTTTGAAGTTGAGATGTTGGTCTCACTTTATGTCTAGTTTCCAAAATCATAATAAAATTTTTGTTAATCAGCATAGTTTTGATGACGTCAAGTACTTTTATATGCCTAAGTAGTGCTTTCTCAGGGCAAAACAAAATCAATTTTCAATGAACAATTACTTTTGAAAAAAGCCTCAAATTGAAGAAATCACCTGAAATAAAGGTTAATAGAATTTAAATTTCTTGACCATATTATTAGTGGATTGCCTCACTTCCTTAAAACCAGCAGAAAGACATGCTAAAGTCACAATTTTTTGTAGTATTCAATTACGTTACAACGACTTCATTTTGGACAAGTTACGTCACAAATTTAAATCTAAATTATTATAAATGTAGATCACACAAAGAAATTTGGGAAAAGTTTCACTACATAAACTAATCTAGAGTTATGTTCAAAATAATTATTCAAAACTTAGCCTACTGTCAATTGTTTTTCAGCAGACTAAAAACAGTCTAAAATCCTGAATGAATGATCCTATTGGCACAAAATGTGTGAAACTGAACTTTGTTACTGAAATAATTAAGCAGGCCTTCGTTTTGCCTTATTTTTTAATCATCAAGTTCTTTTCCAGCGGGGTTGATAGGGTTGATATGGGAAGAAAGAGCAAGATCAAAGTTATGAAGAACTAACTTTATATCCAAGATGATAAGTTTTCTTGGATCAGGGAAAAGACCGACTTCAGTTTTGGAAGTGTTCAAAGCAATTTTGTTTGATTTAAGCTGAAATGTTAAACACTGAAATTCCAAATCAACTTTCTCTTCGATCGTTTTAAGGTTAGAGCCTAAAAATTACAATCCAGTATCATTAGCAAAACGAAAAATTCTTAGAATTAGGATGGCTTTTCGAAGAACCTTGATGTGAATAAAAAATAGAAGGGGTCCAAGTATACATTCTTGGAGTACTCTATGAAGAATAAACTTTAATAAACAGTAATTTTCCAGTGCTGAAAGAAGAATCTGCTGGTCGACAGTGTAAAAGGCCTTTTGTAAATAAATGAAGAAAAACTGGCCTTTATAGAGTGTCCTAATTATCATTTTAGTAATGTTACCTACCAATGTTAATCACCAGTAGAGTTTTTAGAGCCAGAACATAAATGATTAGTGCAGATGACTTTGTGGTAGTTTAGAGATGTAATTTACCTAGACTTTAAAGAGTTTTCAAAAATCTTATTAACCCTATTAAGGTTGGTCTTTTCGATAGAGTTTTCGGTAAAAATTCCTAACCCCTTAGCTAACTTTTGATAGGATCAATCTAACAAGCTCACTTTTGGCACAAAACAAGTAATGTATGTCTGATTTTTGATAATGTAATAAAAGTTACCATGGTCATTAAATTTTTAATTATGTCAGCATTTTTACGAGTCTATGTATGGTTCTAATTCTAATAAGTCATGCTTGATATTCAATGAAGTATACGTCAAATGAAAGATAACAATGTGTAGTTTAAACATTTGGAGAACTGAATTGCTGAATATCTACCATAATAACAGAATAACATGCTGAAGATAGCAAGTTTTCAAAAAATCCTATGACGCTATAATGACGTCCTTCTCAAAAAATGACGAGTAAAAATCTAAAGTAATAAAACCTCGTCATCCAAATTTTGTATAATCAAAAGTTATGGCAAAAATAATTGTTCAATACCTTTTTGCATTAGAAGGTACTCAGCTAACCAAAATTCAACTTTAAAAGGTCATAAGTTCTGAACTATATGTTCAATCACTTGAAGTTTTCACACAATGTTGAAAATGTGATTTACTTTGCTTTCTATATAAATTCATTGTGCTATGCTAACTATGAAGACGTAAAAACCTGCTAAAGTGAGAATTTTCTTCAAAACGACTCATGACGTCACACTGACGACATTTTTGCGAAATGACATCCTCAACTTTAGCCAAAGTTTCATTGTCTAGCTCAAAAATTATAGCAAAAAGAAAATTCTCAGTGCTCAGAAATTGTACTCCTGTCGCGTTTGTCTATTTGACCTATACTTTCACAGGATGTGTAAAACTAAATTTTGTTCGCTGACAAAATGCGGCAGGCCTTCAACGTGCATATTTTGCAGTTATTAATTTTTTCTCCGGGGGGAGGTTAACCCCCGCCCCAACCGAAATATGGTTAGTAATGAAGAGAAGGGATATCGGTCTGTAATTTGAGGTAGAAAATTTGATCAAAGTAATGAGATGCATTTGAAGGTCAATATCTTCTAAATTTTTGGAAATAGCTAGAATAACATATACATTTTCTGGTAGAGCATACAATAAGCTTTTTTCTCATACATGTGAAAGTAACCTCTGTAAATTTTGAGCATTTTCAAAAATTTGAGTGCGTTTTAAGGGACAAAATTAGAATAACTTTAACATTCTTTTAAGAAGTGACAAAGCTACAAGCTTTAGTATTTTGACGATCAGTAAATTTATTACCAATCTGTTACACTTGATATCTTGATATTGACTTCATTTTTTCGAGGTCTACTGAAATGCCTATTTAGGTTCTAAGTTTGAAATAAAAAAATCATGATTTAAAGGTTTTTGATCTTTTTAGTAATAAACTGTTAAAGTCTCAATTCGTCTTGAACATTTGGGAATTTTCGGGTGGCAATTACTATTAATTAATTTTTGAATGAAGTTGGTTTTTCGTTTAATTCGTTTGGACGAGTTGATTAATTACTTTCTTATTTGCTGGGTTAATGCCTTGATTTCTTGTTGCTATTGAAATTTATGGAGACATAAAGTGATAATTAGCTCATGCACGGAGTGAAGGGACGGTTTTCAAAATCATTGGGATATATCGGCATTTTAGGCTATATCTCTTTTTTGGTGTTCAAAAGAAACTTAATTCAACCCCGATTTATGAAGCATTTATCTAATTTGGTTATTCTGAACTTTATGAAAATGAGCGAAACTCACAACTAACTAACCAATTAATAAAATAGGGTGTTTTTAAATTTTTCATAAGATAATTTTCCATCTGTTTTCATTTATCATAGATTTCAACAGATGGTGTTATAGCAGTGGATGAAGAAAACATAGGTTGGTCAATGTGGATTCCATCACCAATCACAATGATAGCTCCGTATAATCTATTACTTTTAACAGCTAGTACAGATATTTTTTATCGATTTACAAACACCTCCAAGGACTTAAATTATGTTAACGAACATGTGAGTTTAGTTCGAGGGTCGTTGAACCATCCATCATCATTTTCTGCCCAACAAGCGTTCGTTGTTACATACAACAACGTTCGAGGTATTTTTGATGAAAACACCAAAAACAAAAACAAATTTCAAGCAATAATTGCAACAGATTGGAACATCACTTTTACTATTTTGAATTACGAGAGACTTGACACGGTAGCGGAAATTGTTGGATTTTATGATAAAGCAAAAATGTTTGGTAAAAAGCTTGAGCCTCCTTACAAATTTTTGGTCAATACAAGTAATGTTGGAATTGCTGGGATGCATGTTTATATGATGAGTTCAGGTGAGTTCAATCAAATTGGGAAGTTCTTATTCTGCGGTTTTTTTCATATTATTGTCGCATCAGGGAGAGGAGCGGTAGATTCCAGGAGTAAATGCATAATTTTTGTCCACATTTCATTACGATGCATGTGCATATAATGAATTTGGTTGAGAAAATGGTAGATTTATTGTGGTATTTCTTGGAAATATACGTTTTGTACTTTCTGGAAAATTATAAAATGTTAAGGTTGAAGAGACACGAAAGCTTTTTTCGTGAAACAAATTCTTCAAATTGTTTTGACATTTTATTTTTTTGTGAACAAGACGCCACAAGTGAAATTTCCCATGATGTTGGAAGAAAACTGATATTTTTAATTTCATGAAAAAATCACTCATGTTCCCTCACCTTCATACACTCTACTCTAAGGAAATAACAAAATTAAATTAAATTAAACAGAATTAGTAGTTTTTGTTTTTGGCAAAAATTTTCCATTGTCACACTTTGAGCTAATGTATATGCATGTATGTAATTATTTATTTAACGTTGACAAACAAAAAATAGCTTTACAAAACAGCTAATAAACGTTAACTGCAGGGTATAAATTCCTAAAAATTGTTCGTTGGAATTTTCCACAGGAAAAAACCAAACTTGCTGCTTCCCCTCACTCGCCATCGAATTTCTTTTGTTTTGTTTTTAGAGAATAAAAGCCAATCGGAAAAATCTCATTTTATCAAATTCTAAAAGCCAGAATAAGGATAAAACAATTTAATATGTATATAGATGCTAATATTTCGACTGTAGCCTAATTCATCATCAAAGCAATAGTACAAAAAGCTAGAAAAATTGCAATATAAAGCTAAAAAAGTTCTAATTCCTTTAAGGCCATCAAACCCGTGATTAAGCAAAGATGTTAACTGCTTTATACAAAGAGCTTCTTTTATCAAAAGAACATTCCAATTATCACTCCTATCAACAATAGAAACATTGGAATGCACGAGCGAAATGTGACTTATTCTTTTGTCGATATGAGTGTCATTGAGAATGTTTAAAATACCAATTATGTGAGAAAAGTGCCCGCGGCAAGTTAAATTTTTAATAACTCCAAAAATAGTTGCGCTATGTCTTTGAAATTTTGCAACAATTAACAAAAACTTATTAAACACATGTTCTGAAAATTTGAAGTAATTATCTTAATTGGGTCATTAATTATACGCAATTATGTAACACAAGCTGTCAATTTACAACCTTTTCCGATACAAAATGGTCAGAAATTCAACTAATAACTTTTGATAAGGTGATGATATTAACTTGAAACTTTCACAGGTTGATCAGTTCAATATAAGAATCATGTTGAATACAATAAAAATTATGATGATGTCATCAATTAAAAATGGGGGCGGGGCCAATTTTTGGCAGGTTTTGCGTCCCGTAGTGACTCAGGACTTGATTTTTATAAAAATCTAATGGATATCAACGGAAGGTCATTTATTTGACTTGAAGAAAATCAAAACAGAATTGAAAATTTTTTTGGAGATATAGCTCTGTAAAAAAAGGTATCTATTTTAAGAAAATTGACATTTGTGATGGCGTCATCAGGTAACCATAGCAACCATTGTTTATTCAGCATGAAATTTTTGTTGTCTTATTGAGGGCTCCATACCAAATTTCAAGTTTTTAGCATAAGCCAATCTGGAGTTATGGCCGTGGGCACAAAAAGCTCCCCTCCCCCCCCTGGGGCTACAAAATCCTCAAAAAGCCCGGGTACATTAGGGTTAATTTACGTAGAGAAGATTTAAGTAGATTGTCACGCTTCACACCACAATAAGGTAAACGAAACCAAATTGTTGTGACATCAGACGGGTCCTCAGCTTGGTCGTTGTCATGCTGTTTGTTGAGGAGTCTTGGAAAACCATTCCATGAACAAAACTTCCTTCTTGATTGTTCGAATTTCAGCGGACAACTTGGTCGGAGAACAAATTCTCGCAGCACGATTCACTAGGCTATGCATCCAAGAAACACGAAAGTTCCAAGGTACGAAGCTGTCAAAGTTAGTATAGAGACCAGTGTTCGTGACTGCTGAAAATTGTTATGCCATCTGGGTGCAGTTCCAAGTCGAGAAAATGAGGAGTTTCATTTACAAAGGTATGTTAGAATAATGGGAAGCTTCTTTACACAGAGAATTTACATATATTTTCTGATACAATTACTATGCATATTTTACATCTCGGATCTTGTCTTGCTTTGTTGTTCGTCAAGTCGAGAAGGGACAACACGTGGTTTCAGCATGCCCGTAAGTAGTTCTATAGTTCAAAGTGGACATTGGGCGTACACGGTTGCAGTTGTTCAAAAATACAGAACACTCCCGACAAACATAAAAGTATTGACTCAATTGAAGTCTTATTTTCTAAAGGTTTTCTGTTTCAGTTTTTATGGAGCAGAATGAGCTCTTTCTTCAACAAACGGATCATTCGATTTCGATACGTGTACTCGAGTTTTCTTTTTCTTTGATGAATCTACAATTTTATTTGAACATAATTACCCAGGATAGCCTCTTCCGTTCTCTTTGAACTGCTATCAATGAGGGTCCTGCCATCCTGTGAAACACCTACAGGGAACCTTGTGGTGAGGTAATTTTCACCACCGAAAGCCTCGTGCCGGCGTCGAACTCGGGACCTCTGAGTTCTCAGCTCAGCGCCTTAACCACTCGGCCACGGATCCACTAATTGCAGATGACGCTGACATAGCAGGAACTGACGAATCAGAAACAAACGACGTTGACGTGACAGGAACTGACGTACCAGGAACAAACGACTTTGACGAGACAGGAACATACTTAGCAGGAACAAACGACTTTGACGAGACAGGAACCGACGTACCAGGAACAAACGACGTTGACGTGACAGGAACTGACGTACCAGGAACAAATGACGTTGGCGTGACAGGAACATACGTACCAGGAACAAATGATGTTGACTTGACAGGAACTGACATACCAGGAACAAACGACTTTGACGTTACAGGAACTGACGTACCAGGAACAAATGACATTGACGTGGCAGGAACTGACGGATCAGGAACAAACGACGTTGACCTGACAGGAACTGATGAATCAGAAACAAACGACGTTGACGTGACAGGAACTGATGGTGTAAAATCTCTAGCTGGTATAATTGGCTTCTGAATCTTTGTAGACGCTACTTCACAACTTTTATCAACTATATTTGGCCGTTGAACAACCTTCCCGACACTGGGCGATGTTGAGTCTTTTTTGGTTGATCTAGCCTTTTCATCATTGGCACTTTCAGTTTCTCAAAAATAAGTAGAACCCTACCCTTGGTTTTCTAGGGGGTATAACATGTCAATAGGCCATCTTATTGTACTTTAGCTCGAAAGTTTTGACAAAGCTCCTCTAATAACATTATTTCTACCATAAATTAGCTCCAAAATCTTACCAGTTTTCCATGTTTGTCGCTTTTTCTTTTCTTCGTGAATCAGAACGATGTCGCCAACACTTGAATACTTTTCCTTAGTTTTATTAGATTTTGAATGATGCTTGCTCATTTCTGTGACATACTCTTTGTCCTTCTTTGTCTGGCATTCCCGACTTTGATTACATGTTCATAGTTTTTCACAAGATCTGAATTAGTCAATTCTCCAACGGGCAGGCTTGATATCCTCTTCCCACAGACAAGATGTAATGATGTCAATGGCTCTTCAATTTTATCTGCACTCACATAAGTCAGCGGACGGCAGTTCATCACTGCTTCAATCTCTACAACAGCCGTCTGTAAGGCTTCAAGACAAAGATTTGCATGCCCTAGCGTTTTCTTAAGCGAAGATTTGGTGATCTTAACCACACTCTCCCAAAATCCACTCCACCATGGTGACTTCTCTAGAATGAACTTCCATTCAATTTTGAAGGAACATAGGTAGTCACTAACTTCATTTGTCTCAGCTAACTTCTTCAAAACTTTGCTCGCGTAAGTGAACGATTTAGCATTGTCAAACACTATCAGAAGGAACACTTCCGATCCTTCAACCTCGTCTTTTCTAAGCCCTTGAGTCTTTTTGCATCTATTTCGAAAATTGTGACAGAAGCTGAAAATCCATGCAACACACCGAATAAGCTTTGAGATTTTAGTTCATTTTACTTCATTTTACTTCATTTTACTTCATTTTACTTCATTTCTACGAATTCAGGATGGAGTTGTGTTACCATGTATTTAGTTATCTTCTCTTCTTTTAGAAAAAACTAAAGTCTCCTCATCTATCATTGATTTTAGCTTTGGCCACTGATCTGGGTATGGGAGCCACTCAGGGCCACAAAGCCACAGCCTTTCAAAAAACTGTGCCTTTTTGGTGATACCACGACTCAACAAATCAGCAGGATTACTGGCCTCTGGGAAATGATGCCATGCTTCAACAGGAACATGCTTTTTGATCAACTGGACCCTATTTCTTACAATTTTTTCAAGTCTTTTTCACTCTTAAGCCAGTATAATACTACCATGGAATCATTCCAACATGTCAATTTCACAATTTTAACAACACGACTAAGGGCAGCATGAACTCTGGAAATCAACTTACTCAGCACTAATGCTCCCAAAAAATTCTAATTTTGGAACAAAATATTTGAAATAGATAAATATTACTTGTCAGAAAATTTCAGAAGGTTACGTTTATTAGTTCAGAGATATTTGACGTTAAGAATATCTGTCGAATTCTGTACACAAGAGATCTATAACGACAGTAGATAAAACTTAAGCCTATGCTGAATTGGCAAACATGCAAGTTATAACTACTGTATGATCAGAATTGGTCTTGAAAATACTGCTGTGAGGAGAGGAGTTCCCAATACTTACAAAATTATACTAGTTCTTGTTCACTGTTGGCTCGGTGGACCATGTTATAATAATGGGAAGATTTACATATATTTTCTGATACAATTACTATGCATATTTTACATCTCGGATCTTGTCTTGCTTCGTTGTTCGTCAAGTCAAGAAGGGACGACCCATGGTTTCAGCATGCCGTTAGTAGTTCTATAGTTCAAAGTGGACATTGGGCGTACACGGTTGCGCATAGGATGAATACAAATATACAGAACAAGGTATCAACGGTGAATTTTAAATTCAGATCGAAGTTGTTGAACAGTTGTCGGATTTGTGGAATATCTTGAGGCTTAACAACTAAAAGTGTGTCATCAACATATCTACCAAAAATTGTATAGTGCCACTGGTAACTCTGATTCTGTCATGATTATATTCGATAATACTGGTATAAGTGAAGAACCCATGCTAACACCGTCTATTTGGTAATAGAGTCTGCTAAATGACGTGCCCTACGTGCCCACGTGCCCTCATTTTTTTTACGTGCCCACGTGCCCTAAGAATATGACGTGCCCTCTAAATTTGACGTGCCCTAAGAATTTGACGTGCCCTAAGCATTTAACGTGCCCTAAAAATTTGACGTGCCCTAAAAATCCGTATATCCGTATAAATAAGCATATTCTTATAAAGAAGCTTGTAATATCTTGTGTACCAAATAAAACAAAACAAATGTTCTGTTTTCCTTTTTATATTATAATATATCGAAGTCAATCGACAAACACAAACGGAAGTTAGTCTTTGTTATGTCGCCATAAAAATTCGAATTATTATTCGAAATAAATAACAAAAGCTTTTTAGTATATGTAATTACGGAACGAATAGACTTTTCCCAATTACAATGGATAATAAACGAT
>JAUBWS010077443.1:0-13001 GCA_032270445.1 Darlingtonia californica
TTTTTCGCGAGATAAACTTTCGCGAAAAATGCCATAAATCGCGAAATTCGCGAAAGTTTCTCTCGCGAAAGTTTCTCTCGCGAAAGTTTCTCCGATTAAAGTACATCCTAAAAATTTTAATACAAAAAAAGTTCAGTTAAAAAAGTCACTACTTTGTATCTTGTTGAGAAAGATAATGCCATCTAATAACGTTTTTATCTATCCTCGTGATGGCTTACGTGGCCTACCCTAGCCTACTGCAAAAGTCCAACTCTAAAAAATAGATGGTGTATTCTAAGTAGGAGTAATATTCCATATTTCTTCCCAATAAAAATAATCAAGGTTTCCGCATATCAGTGACATTCAAATCAAAATGGTCTTTAAGAGTTTTTAAGATGTCTGTGTATCTTTTCTGGTTCCCAGTGGGCAAAATCGTGAAAAACCCATGTGGAGGAGTGTTTCCTTTGTAAACATTCCTCCACATAGGATTTTTACTTATTTTGCCCACTGGGTTAACTCTAGGTATGTATTTTGCTGCCCTTCTAGATTCTTGCAGGTTTCACTGAGGTAAAGATCTTCAGAATGCAATCTTAAACAACTGTGAACACCCCAGTAAAGCCAGTTTTAATTTGATTGGATTCCAGTAGAAGCTCATGCGGTTGCACGAAGATTTACGATCGATGATAACGATTATTACTAAAAAATCAAATAGAAAATAAAGATGAAAAACACTAACCTCTCTCTGGACGTCCATCTCCAGACGTTTCCTGATGCTCCGCAGAATCTCATAATCTTCAGCAAGAGCGTCGTTTGCTCGTAAATTCCCAAGTACGTCATACCGGTCATACATACTGTTGAAATGATTGTTGCCAAGCGATACTTTTTAATGAGCAAGGATGTTTGTCTCTTGTTTTTGTTGTCGCAAACTAGATTCTTTTGCCATCAAAAACAGCAATTTACAATAACTTCTCCGGTTAAAAATTCAATTTCAATCCACAAAGACAGCTACAGTGAGGGTGGTTGACATCAAGAGCAAGTATGTTGAGATGATTGTTTGCTTCTTTGCAGATAAGATTTTTACTGAGAAAGAGCCAGCTTTCATTTGAGTGTGGGCTTGATCTTTGGTGGTACGCCAAATGATGGCAGAAAACTCTCCACAAATTCAAAAACACATCATGCCCATTTAATCATTGATGTTTTTTGACGATTTTTTTCGTTTCTTAAATATCTATACCTGGAAAATATCAACAGGTTATCGGTTATTATTCCATTTTAATAGTCGATGCAATCTCTAGGGCACCAGTGAGGCGATGTATAGCAATTTTTTAGAAACACTTTTCGTGTATCTCCAAATACATCAAAGATATGATATATTCCTGAATGACCAACCTTCAAGGATTGGTTGATGGATATCGGCATATTCTCAGGCCAGTACATTAGGGGGTTCGTTGGGTGCGTTCGACCCCCCTTTCTAGAAAACATGCCTTTTTTTATTCTCATATAATCTTTTTTTATGATATTTGAATGTTTATAGAGCACGATATTGTGAAAATACCCTTTTATCTTAGAAACAACCTCCCTCCCCTCCCCTTGAAAATTAGCGACCCTAAGTACGAGGACGGCAAATGATGAATTCTCATGACATTTTCTACAATAGGCTACATTTTTTTGGGATACCCGGTAGTGACAACGACAACATTGTACTTATTGACAATTCAATTCTAAATGGCTTTTGTTTATGCTCGTTCTAGCTCAAGAACCTTTTGGCACTAGAACTATAAAATAGTTAAGATATTATTCCTAAAGTTACAAACTAAGACACGTCGTCCTAACGTTCTCGTCCTCTTGCATAAGGTCGCTAATTTAACGGCATGGGCCTGAAAGGCCTTTTTATAAATTACGTAATAACAACGCTTGTCTAGTTCTCACTTTAAATTGTCATGGTGATCAAATCTCAAAGGTCCTAATGCATTGTTTTTATATTTCTGATTCTATCATTTTTAAATTATCGGTCATCAAAAATTACTTAAAAACGAGGCATGCGTTGTCATTACGTAATTTATGAAAAGCAGGTCTATTCTCACAATCAGAGTTGGGACGACTCTACTGTCACCCTAAAGAGGAAACTTCACTTCCAATGCCTTCCCTGAGTACAAAGCCATGGTTCATCATGGACAAGTAGCTCTGTTGGTAGTGTAGTAGCAATAAAAATGCTATGTCGTTGGTCCGAGTTTCACCAGGTTCATATGTTTTCATACAGATCTGATTAGTTATCTTACATTCCACTTCAAATTGTGAGATTATATTTGATGATTTGCTGACCTACCAGCAACAATCAACAAATCTGTGTACGCCTTTTCAAAATGAGATCAAAAAACGGTTTACCAGTAAGTGCGAGAATTCAGTCACTCACAGTTTGGCGGTTTTGTCGAATAGACATTTCCTGATTATTTATAATCATGCCCAGCCTCGTTTTCATGTTGGTTTCTATAACAATAACATGTAACGATATAGTGTTGAAACTAATAAAGTAATTATCTTTAATTTTTTCAAAGGCAATTAAACGAAAGTGCACGTCACTTTGGACAACGTTGTCATAGAAAACGGCATCAAAACGAGGCGGGGCTCGATAATAAATAATCTCGGGAAATATCTATTGCGATCTTTGCGATAGTCAGTCGTGTCGGAACTTAGTGCAAAGTTCCTGAGTTCAAATCTTGGAGAATGGTACATTTTCATATTACCTAACGATTTTTTTCCATGTCGATATTCACTAAAGTATCAATTTTTGCTATTTCTTTCCTTTGCTATTTTCGCCTTTCACAAACAATGTACAGTCATTTCGCTCATCGACCGAATATTGACAAAATTTATTAGTGTGACATTTGATAGCTCTTTAACATTTATCTGACGATTTTTCACTTTACAAATAAAGGAATGTAGTGCTTCACCATCAGGAAAAGCTACACGTCAAAATTAGAGTGGATAGAATTTGCCAACATCAGTTTTTTTTATCAATGATGGGACGTAAAGTTTCTAAAGAACAGCAATAAAGCAATCATTACGGCCAACCCACTCTGCTGTCTTGTAAAAAAAATCCCGGTCTTTATCCTATAAAAAGTAAAAATACAGTATGCGTTCACCAATTATCATTTCACAAGCAATTGCCTTTTTGCTTCACATTCATTATGTGTTCAAAAATTCCAAAACATTGACATGACGTGAAAAAACATGACATGACGTGAAAAAACATTGACATGACGTGAAAAAACCCGTGTGAAGGTTTATTTTGCCCACTGGTTTATATATTCAAATGCAACCAAGGGGGGAGGTAAAAAGGCGAGAAACAAAGTCAACTTTTGGAATGCTCCCTGACACTATGGATCTATAAGCAAAAGTAAAGGTTTAAAAAATCAAAGAACAGCTGCAAGCCTCAGGTCAAACTTCATCGACTCTTAGAAAAGAAAGAGTATATTAAACGATTTTTATTTTTCAAACATTGTTTTTTAGAAGGTTCATCGAAGCACTATGCTATTAGTCACCACCTTTACACATGTTAAAAGCATCCAACGAGCCCTAAATACAAAATATCTGCTCTTTTTTGTCCAGGAAGGTCATTTCAACAAAAAATCCAGTAGACATAGGATATAACCAGAACACCTTAACATTTCCAGCAGACTTAAATTCAGAACCACACACACTTAAAATCTCCAGCAAAATCAAAAACCGCTTCGTTGGCTGCTTTTGACATGTATCACTACCATTATTACATTTTGCTTAGATGAATTGGTTAAAATTTGTTAAGGTTCTACAGGGGCGGATACAGACTCTTCAAACCACCATGTGAAAATCCCGAACTTTTCCGATTTTCTGATTAAATTTCCCCGATTTCTTCCCAAAATGTCCATAAAATTTTCCCGATTTTGGTAATTATAGACTACTTAACTGTGTGAAATCACAACTTTCACATAGTCTCTATCCGCCCCTGTTCTAAGCATTATGCCTTCAGGCTTTACCTACTGCATATTACGCATAAATAATGCAATTACATTGATTGAATTTTGCTTAGGTCAACTGATCAGAATTTTAGAAAATTCAACGTGATATGCTTTTAGTTACCGCCTATACCCATAAATGATTTAAATAATTTCATTTTGGTTGGATCAATTGATTAAAGTAGGGTTTTAAGCATTATATTTACAGCCATCACCTGTGCGCACACACACATATAATTACTGTATATTTATTGCATACATATTGCATTTTGCTTGGATTCATTGATCAAATTTTATGGATATTCATCAAAACATTTTACATTCAACCATCATCTAAGCGCATCTACAATACAATTTTTGCATTTTGGTTAGAGATCAATTAATCAAGTTTTATTTTCAACTATCACCTATGCCAAGAATAATTAGAATCATTGCGCTTTAGTTCTAGGACAACGGATAAATTTTTTTTGGAAGGTTCAAATAATTATGCTTTTAATCATCGCCTTACGCATACGCCATTATCTCAAGAGTATTAATCATTTTCGGATAAATGTTTGTGCGATTTATTTTTGCGAATGAAGCAAATGTTTAAACATTTGGGGGATTTATTTTTGAGATTCACGTAAATATGGATATACTTGCGAGTTTTAGTTTAGTTTGTAGAGAACTCTTGATCTTTATATATTTTGCGGGATTATTGTGAATTGGGCTTCATTTTTGCAAAATCAGGCCAAATTCGCAAAACTAAATCAAGCAAAAATAAATACCGAAAGAATATATCCAGTATTAATTAATACACTTAAGGTATACGGCATTTTGCCTAAAGATTAATTGCTCTATATGTTTGAAGGTTCAATTATTACATTTTGTTTATAGATCAATTGATCAGAATTATAGTAGATTAAATCATATTTACTTAATTTAGCTTTTTCCTATAACGTACACTGTACAGATGTTGCAATTTGGTTTGGAAATCCATAAATCAATACAGAATAAAAAAATGAATCTCTGGTGAATACAAATAAACCAAAAAAACATAACCAAACCACCAATTCCAACATAGCTATCTGTCTTTTTTTCAAAATTTTTGTTATTGTTTCGTTCATTCCATTGCGCATGTGCCGGTCGAATTCATCCATGCGTTAAATTCTTTCAGTTTAAACTGAAACCATTGGAAACAGGGTCACCAATTATGCAGAACAATTCGATTTGAAGTGTTTGAATTGTTTGCTATTAACCCCCTGGTATTTTTGCTGAAGTCTCTGGAAAATAGTTAGAATTATAAGACAATTTGGGGGCTTCTTTAGTAGAAAATATAAATTTTCGGAAACCTTAAACACCCCTAAAATCAATCGTATTTCAATACAAATTGAGCACAAATTAAAAGTTTTCAGGGGATCTCGCTTTATGAAAAAAAAAGTTTAAATTGTTCGTACGCTTTCAAATTGAGTTTATTTAGGGGTTATCTTTGTTTGGATATTTTTAAATGTTTCTCTTACCTTATATGTTTTTAGAAACTTTCGCTCAATTAGGCTTGCCTATAAATTTCATTCTAATTTACTGGTTAATCTAATGAGTTTACAGGTGTTAAACCCGTGGTACGTTAACCCTTTAACTATGCTGTGTTTTTGATCCAAGATTTTTTTACACTTTCTAGACTTTCATCTTGAATTTTTGGACACTGGAATAAGATAAACTAGTTACGTTTATTGTTGCCAAAAGAAAGATCTTTTTATGTTCTTTAAAAAAGTCCATACATAGTGGTATTTTGGTCAATTTTAGACGCATGTGTGCGTCCTTAGTGCTCAAAGATTAATTAATTAATTTATTTATTTATTCATTTGAACATATTTACCCAGGATACCTCTTCAGTTCTCTTTAAGCTGATATCAATGAGGGTCCTGCCTTCCTGTGAATCACCTAATGGGAACCTTGTGTAAATTAGGGTGAAGTGATTTTTCCACCGAAAGCCTCGTACCGGCGTCGAACTCGGGACCACTGAGTTCTAAGCTCAGCGCCTTAACCACTCGGCCACGGATCCACATTTTGGGGATTAATAATTGCAACATGGAACTAGTTTATACTAATTAGCTCTTACAAAATGTATAATTTTTTGAAAGACAAATACTAATTCCGCAAAATGCCTTTTTTAATGATAATTTTCTAAATAATTATCTCTACGTGATTGCTAAATCGCAAAATCGTTCTACAAAATATAGTTTTCGCGGCCTCAATCGCAAAACTAACTTCCGCAAATATGATTCATGCCGGCAAAATTTTGTGCCTTTAAGCCCCCCCCCCCCCCCCAGTCATGGACAATATAGGTGTGTTTCGTCTGTAAAGAGTACTTTTGGGCCATTGGGATCAATAGGAGCAAATAGCTTCCGCTCCGTTTACTCCAATCTCTATTATTATTGTAGTCAAATTTTGCTGAGTTTTATAGCCAAGTATAGCCCTCTTCTCTTTTATTTGGGACCAAAGATTAGACAAGAAAATTAAACACTCTTGAAGTCTTTGCAAAATAGCCAGTTCTAGATAAAAACGTTTAACCAATATCTCTTGACTACATAGATCCTTGTAGGATTTCGAGGCGGCGTCAGTTGTCCTTCTTTATAAATGAAGATTCCATTTCAAAGGATCTATTTGGTCCATCAGAGTGACCATGAACTGCAGACTGTCCGTTCTCTATCGCGAGGCCCTTGTCATCACATTTTAACAGCTAGTCTTATGACATTGTTTTCTTCTTTATCCTACGGGATTTTTTGTGTTTTTTCTTCCGTGGATAAACTGATTTAAATTTTTTTTTTTTACGATAGATATTCGTCATACCATTTTTCACTCTTTGCGTGACCATACCTACCATAGGATGTCTAAAACCGAACAAGTCAAGGTTCAGGTTAGCTAGCAATAGGCAGTAAGTATCGTATCGTGAGCTAAAATTTTCTTCGATTTTATTTTCCCCGACAAGTACTTTTCCCCGATCTTTTATAAATGGCTCGGTATTTTCACAATCTTTTAAAAAATTTGTTTCGGTTGATTTTACATTGTTTTTATGACATGTAAACTAATTATCGTTTACATGAAACAATTGATTTGAAGCACGTTTTTGTTATTTTCTTATTTTAAGATAACATAGACAATGAAAAATTTAATCAAAAATCCAGTATTAGGTTATCATGACACTTTGTATTGTATTTACTGTATATTTATTGCATACTGTACATATTGCATTTTGCTTGGATTCATTGATCAAATTTTATGGATATTCATCAAAATATTTTACATTCAACCATCATCTAAGTGCTTTTACCATACAATTTTTGCATTTTGGTTAGAGATCAACTAATCAAGTTTTATTTTCAACCATCATCTATGCCAAGAATAATTAGAATTATTAGGCTTTAGTTCTAAGGCAACGGATAGATTTCTTTTGGAAGATTCAAGGTTCTTTGTATTATAAAATGTTAATTGAATTGACTAATGTGAAACTTCAGCACGGTGAAACTTTCAAGCGATTTTTCCCCAATAAGGTTTTACAAAGTGTAAACTTTTTAATGACGGTTATGGGTTTTGTTTCTTAAAAAAAGGGTGACCTACTTCTGGGCACCATGGTGTGAAAAACGTCCGAATACGAGTCTTGTATATTACCGTATATGGACTAAATTCTTCCATATATTGAAATAATTGGTCCGTATACTGTATCAAACGCGGCCGTATTCGGTAGAATTTCACGCCGTGTACGCCATTAAAAGGGTCATGAAGTATACGTTCTCTCTACTGTTTGTAACTTTGAGTTTGGAACTCAAATATTTCCGCATATCTGTTTGAAATAAAAAAAAGGTGCATTTTGCTGCACAACGTAAGTGTACAAGAATTTTTTAGAAATGGATGGACGGATGGATTTATTGATACCGTATTCTCTCTAATTAGCGTCCATCCCAATTAAGCGATTCTCTCTAATAAGCGCCCCTCTCAAGCTGAACATATTTTTTTTATATATATAAGCGCCCCTCTCCCTCGCCGGGGCGCTTATTAGAAATAATAATATTTACACGGAAATCAATGCGTCCAGGCGGTAATTAGAAAGATTGTCTTTGCATATTTGCACAATATTTACAATTATAAAAAATGTTGTTCCTCCAACTTTTTGATTTTTTCTTGAAATGTTATCACATGTTTTTTGTTTCCAATTATATTGACATCCATTTTCTAGGATTTAGATTTTTTTATAAGCGCCCCTCTCTAATAAACGCCTAAACTTCAAAAAATTATAACCGCCCGGGCGCTTATTTGAGAAAATACGGTAAGTCACTAGGCGATTACTAGCTGAGTTTGGAAATAATCCGGAGATCTCCAATTCGACAGTGGTGAATATGTTATGAATCATATCCATGCGGTTCCCTTTTCCAGAAAGACAGAATCCGCATTCATTGCAGTTCCATTTTATCCAGGATTTACAAATGAATAAGGTATAGCATTATGGAGAAGAAAAAGGAATGGACCTAAGACAGAACCCTGTGGAACACCATATTTAATCACAAACTGAGTTCGATTAGATAAGACAGATTTAAACCATGAGAGTGGAAGACCCCTGATATCGTAATGTACCTCCAAAGCTTATTACTGTATTACTTATTACCGTGACATTGACACACAACAACTACAAAGAGACTTCCATTCAACATCGTGGGACCTGATCGACTTATTCGATGATGAAGATGACTACCTGGTAGTGCTGAAAACAACTGATTCATAAAACATTATCAGCATTATTATGAAAGTCCCGAAAGGAAAAAGTTAGAACAAATAGCCTTGATGAATTCAGAAAATAGGAAAGCCCTGAACCAACGATACAAACTCTATTCATACAAGCAAAAAGTACACCAAAATACTCTCCAAAATGAAAAGACTTCAAAAGGGTGGGGAACAGATGCACAGCTCTGATTAGAAAAGCAAAATCAGACTACTGGAAAAGTGCATTCGAAAAATCTTCCAACTCTAAAACTTTTTGGAGGACAGTAGATAAGGTGATGCAAAGCAAAACAACATCGGCTCATTAAACTTAACCCATGTGTGGGACACTTTCTTTTTACGGTCTTGGGATACCTAGGAGCTCCGCGACCCATGCACCAGGGAGAGGCCCCCAATCATGAAATAAACTAAGTCCAAAAATGGTGTTAAGCATAAACGGGAAATGTCACAGACTCGAAAGAAAAAGTAAAAGCAATAAATCAATACATTTCAAATGTAGGAAAAGAAATAGCCCAAAAATTACCAACAAAGGAAGATGATCTCAGTCACATATACAGAGTGACTCCAACAACTAAGCAAACCAAAGGAGACTACAGTCTTATTTTTAAAATAATTTCGATCAACAGTAAAGCCCTGGGAAGGCATGTGGCCCAAACAACGTAATGCTAAACGACCTCAAACTATGTGAAGATGCAACCATTCATGGACTGTGGAAAAGCGTCGCGACAAGAAATTTCCCCAGAAATGAAAGAATGCAAAAGCTACACAAAAAGTACCCCAGAAAGACTGTAGTAATTAAAGACTTATATCTGTCCTGAACATTCCTAGAAAGGTTGTAGAACAATATGTCTGCTCCACCTTGCATGACCATCTACAAACCTATAATATCCTGTCATCTCACCAGTGGGGGTTCAGAAAACAACACTCTACAGAAGACCTACAATTGCAAATGACGGAAAATTGGAATAAGGCGAGCGACGAGGGAAAATTAGTTGCCTATTCAATAAACGTACAAAAAGGTATTTGTTGAATACGGAGTTCCTCAGGGATCCCTTATCGAGCAAACCTGTTTTCAAATTAATGTAAACAATATGTCGGAAGCTATTGGTAAAGATGGTAACTGTGAGTTGGAAATGTTTACCGCAGACTCAACTGCTTACGAAATCGGTAACACTGTAGACGAAGCTGTATCAAAGTTGCAAACCACGGCATTTAATGTGTTTGAATATGCTTGCAAAAATTCGTTGACGATTCATCAGGGAAAATGCCATAATTTTTTCTTGCACTAATTTCATAGGCCCAATAAACAGTGTAAAAATAAACAATGTCTTTGTCGACGTAGTGGAAAAAGCAAAATGTCTTGGAGTTACGATCAACCCATAACTGTCTTGGGAAACACGTTTCTATAATCATTTTCTGCAAAATCAAAAAAAACTGTACCAGATGAGATGTATGTCCTTGAAATAATGTACACCCGTGGTATTTTACCATTTGTTCTGTATGGCATCCTAGTTTTAGGAAACTCATCTAGTATACGCGAGTTAAAAAAAATCCATATCCAGACTTGTTAAGAAACTGAGCAAAAAGAACGTCAAAGACGAAATGATCCTAGACCATGCAAAATGGAGACCGCTCGATTTTTATTACAAAAGAGAATTTGATTTGATTTTTTTTGATCACTTTATTTAAGATTGGAAACAATATACAATAGTTTAATAAAAACTAATTAATTCCAACATGTTAAAAATAATAAAAACTGGGTAAAAGCTATAAAAACAATTTCAATGATCACCCACAGCATGTACATTTACAATATATGTTGTCAATTGACTTTTAAACTCTGCTAAAGATTCCGCATATTTGGTTTTGGCAGGAATGTCATTCCAAGCCATGACTGCCTTGAACAAAAAGGTGTTTTGGCCATTGTGAGCCGGTAATACAGGGAGTTTAAGACGTACCCCACGTCGTAGTTGATATTTGACATGATTTTCCTAGAACAGATTCCACATCAGGGGCGGACACAGACTCTTCAAACCACCATGTGAAAATCCCGAACTTTTCCGATTTTCTGATTAAATTTCCCCGATTCTTCCCGAATTGTCTATAAAATTTTCCCGATTTCAGTAATTTTAGCCTACTTAACTGTGTGAAATCACAACTTTCACATAGTCTCTATCCGCCCTTGCACATCAACTCAAGTTTAAGATGGTTTTGAACACTTCAACTGGAAGGTGTTCTAAATTCTTCCTATGAATCGGGGTAGCGCTGTAGGTTTCAAACAAATCGGGGCTTTATGTGCTAAAATCAATATTATTAGCTCTTATAGATCTTTCATAGGTGGATTCTTTTCACTGACTGCAGTTTTGGTGCAGAACATCCAAATTAGAGGACAGTAATTGAATGCTGACAAATTATAAGAGTTGGATAAAACTTCAGCCTGTTTAGTGTTTACATAGAGACTATGTGAAAGTTGTGATTTCACACAGTTAAGTAGTCTAAAATTACCAAAACCGGGAAAATTTTATAGACATTTCGGGAAGAATCGGGGAAATTTAATCAGAAAATCGGAAAAGTTCGGGATTTTCACATGGTGGTTTGAAGAGTCTGTATCCGCCCCTGTTAAGAAGTTGCAGATGCTTAGCAGAGCACTAATATTTTGATTGGCCTTGTTAGAAATTTCAAATATGTGATCTCTGAACGAAGTTTTTGATTAATATCTACACGTAAAATTCTTACAGAGTTTTGATTTTTGATTCAAGATTGAGAAAAAACAAATCGTTTTTGAAAATATTGAAAAGTAGAGGAGGCCCCAAAACAGAACCCTGCGGTACGCCGAGAAGTATGTTTATCCGCTCACGGAAATGAGCCCAAATACGGACTCGCATTTTTCTATCAGAGAGATAGCCCAAAAATAAATTTCAGAGCATAGTACCCAAGTCCATATGCTCCAACAATCTATATGAATAACAAACCATATCGCCATATAAATGCAATTTTTGGGGGGCTAATGATTTGGTCAAAGGACCATCCTTTAAAATCAACAATAATTAAAAACATTGATCTTGCCTCGCTTATGACTTACAGCCCCCCCCCCCCCCACCGCCCACCTCCCCCTCTAAACAAAAATTTGTTTCGTGGCCCCTGCCTGATATTCAGAGGTTTTATTTCCAACCGACACGCTAACGTTATCTAACGGTTACATGGAACAAATAAATGTAACTTTTCTCTGCCTGTGCCTTTAGAGCGTAAGCGTACCGGGCAGAAAGATAGCCGATCAGAACATCAGGTCACCTGACAGTGGAAAACCCGACCTTGGTCACAGGGCTAACTTTTTTCGTGCTTCCGCTGGACGCTCTGAAAAAATAATTCCTCTCCTTACTCTTCCGGCCCAAAGGACCCCACGGCGCCACTTGCTTAAATTCCGCCGCACGACCGTGAAGCGAGAAAAGCGCACTAGAGTCGAGGTTGTGGAAAACCGACTTAAAACAAGCCTTCTATATTTTTCACGAGACGGCACCCCATCAAGCTCCTTAAAAATGGTGGAACGGTTGCGGAAAGAATTTGGATTAAAACTGCAGGTTCTTGAACAAAATTTCTTCTTCAAAATTACAATTTATTGAAAGAAAGTGGTAAGTTTCATGTTAGGAACTTTTGTTTTCCTAGATAAGCGTACTGCCATGCCATCTTTACCAAAATGCAGAATACAAGCAGGGTGCTGAATACCATTTCTGAAAGTGAAAGTATGTATTTAATCTTCTTCATTTGACATTTGTGAGTTGACACACAAATTGTGTGCTGGTGCTTGATATAATAAGTAAGTAAGAATCACAGAGGTAAACAGATGCGTTTTTATAAGAGCTAATTAGGAGGATATCGGTTTCGTTGTCATAAATTTGTTGCCTGTTTGTTTTCGATTAAATTTATATTTAAGTTGAATCTTACTTAGATTTACACTTACTTAATTAGTTAGTATTTATTACCAACCTTTCCTGAAAAAGTTTGAAATAATTTGATACAATACTGTATAGAAGTCGAAAAAAAGCAAAATATGTACTTTTCCTCTTAACAAACTCTCACTGTTTTAAACATAGAATAGAGGGGGTTCCATTAACAATGCCAATGGTGAGGCGAGGGAGGACCCTGGACAACGACCGTACTTGTACGGGCAGAAAAAAAAATATAATTTCGAATTTTGACCGTACGGTCGGCTAATTTTGTAGCCTGTGCCACGCCGTTTACGCGATCGGAAAATTTCATTTCCTTCCAGTTTTGCAC
>JAUBWS010077465.1:0-12995 GCA_032270445.1 Darlingtonia californica
CCAATTTTTACAGTTCGATACAAATGATTTTAGGCCTGTCAGATTAATAAAAATAATTTACTGCACTGAAAGTTTTCGACATATTCCAAAGTATCGGGCATATTGATGTATATTTTTTCTTCCACGGTCCATGATGTATCCAATACTTTGGGATCTGTCGTAATTGATATGAAAAATTATTTGTAGCCATTTACCCGTACTTCCTATACTAATCGGGTGGAGGCTTATAAATAGATTTAAAAGTGATTATAGTCACATTTGTATCTCAAAGCTTATTTCATGCTAAATACTTATTTTAAACGTCATCACTAAAAAACAAGTTTCGTTTCTTTCAAGCTTTTGAATTTTTATTGTGTTGTGAACTTAATCTATTTGCTGCATTGTATGGAACATTCATACTATCTCCCTTCTTGAGGAAGTATATCTGCTTAAATCTAGCATAAATAATTTGGTTTTGCTCCTGGTATAAATTATCTTGGCTAGTTCATTTGCAATGTTTCTATATTGCCTTCGATCTTCAACGAGAGAAACTTTATAAGGCATTGAAAAAGTCTCAGAAAACAATATTACATTCCGGACGCAAAAGGACATAGAACAGTTCTTTTTGAAAAGACAGAAAATTCGAATTTTTAAACAATCTAAGTGTGACGTAAATAAGAAAATTTCTGACGCTAGCGGAAGCAATAGATTTGAATTAGAGGTTTTGGCGGGAAATTTCAATCCTTCTGAGATTTGAATAAATAGCAGTTGGTTTGGAAGACTAACATCATCTGTTCGCTTAGCAAGGGAAGTTTAACAACACTGCTTATTGTATACCTACTGAATTCAATCTATCATGGCTGGAAGTCCAAAGAAACCATCTGCAAAACCTGCAAGTCCTGCAAAGAAGGGAAAAGCTACCAAATCAAAGAAGGGAGCGAAGAAAGTGAGACGAAAGACCCGTCGGCAAACATACAGTATCTACATTCACAAAGTTTTGAAACAAGTTCACCCTGATGTTGGAATTTCAACCAAATCAATGAGTGTTATGAATTCTTTTGTCAACGATATCTTCGAAAGATTGGCTGGTCAAGCATCTCGTTTGGCTTCTCAGAACAAGAAACAAACAATTGGATCTCGTGAAATCCAAACAGCAGTTCGTCTCTTGCTTCCTGGTGAATTGGCAAAACACGCAGTTTCTGAAGGAACCAAAGCTGTAACCAAATATGCATCATCAAAGTAAATGTTTATTGTGGTACAAATAAAAACGGCTTTTTTTAAAGCCACAAATCTCTTAAAAAATATGATGCTTATTTGAAATAAATTCCCCTGATAAACGCGAATGCCCTAATATACTTTAAACAAAATAACTCAATTTTTTTCCAAAGACAATTTATTTCGAAATCAATGCAAATCACATCATCACTTGTAGTTTCGCTATCTTCGTCAAGATTTTTATATTGTCTCTATATACTTCTCTTCTTGGAAAAAAAAGCTAGTCAATCTAAAAATACTGAAATAGCATTGACTTCTTGCCATTTACTCGTACACGCTTGTAAGCTACATTGTTGGCTTAAGCAGATAGCTTTTATCTGGGCTTTACAAAGATAGAGACAGATATTTATTGTAGATAAATAATTGAAAGAACCGTTTAATACCTGATCGATTGATTCCAGGTAGGCCCACACGGACATCCATAATATTTGTGCGTCTAGAAGAGGGAATCAGTTGAGTAATAGTCTTCACTAAAGTCAGTTTAGCCAGACGTAACCTGACATTCAGATTGATTTGTTTTGATTGGTATGATTACACTATAAAGAAGTTACAGGAGAAGAAAAACAATCCGTTGCGAGACCGTGTTTAAAAAAAGACTGGAGCTAGTAGAACGGTTGCCGTTTGTTTTTGTTTTGATTTTTAAGGAGCGGTATTAGCGACAATTGTGGTTTTTTGCGTCCCAAGATTTTTGATATCATAAAAGCGACACATCTATTTTCCTTATATGTTATTTTTTCACTACCTTAACCATATCTGAAAAAAAACTTTATAATAACTAAATAGAATTTACTTTAGTAAATTAAAACAGACTTGCCACATTTTCAATGAAAAAATTTAGTTTTATACATTTAATGAAAATTTGAGGTCAATAGGATCTCCCATTCAGGATTTATGGCCATTTTAGTCACGTGGGTGCTGAAAAACCAATTTCCGTGGGCCAGATTTTTGAATTTGTAGCCATCTTGTTGGGACATCTAATATTGCCCTTAGTCATTCGGTAAAGATTTAGAACAGCATGTATAGTCTCTGCTTGCGTACTTTTCAAGGAACAAAGTTTTCATCAAGGAAATTGTGCATACAGTACTAGATATATAACTTAGATGTTTGAATTGTGATTTGCAAACTTCCTGATTCTTTCCACCAGCTATTTTGTTTAAAAGTACAAAAATTCAATTTATTGGGAGAAGACAATGCGTAAGAAAATTTAAAGAAGTTAAAAATCTAAATCAATTTTTGGATAATATTCGCGAATCAGCATTCTGAAAAATCTCACATGGATAAATAATTTCAATAAAAATTGACTTATTTTGTGATTTTTATATGACGAGAAGTATGTGTCAATTTGGAGTTTGCTAAATGACGCGATCCAAATAGTTTTGAGAATTTTCCTTTAAAATATTGGTATGATTAGTTTTGGAAACATTGCTGCTACCGTGATTTTTTTGGTCCTTGTCTTTGGGCATGTGACACGTAGGACATGTAGGACACGTAGGACACGTAGGGCACGTGGACACGTAGAGCACGAAGGCATGTAGAGAACGTAGGGCATGTAGGCACTTGAATTCTGCGACGAACCTGATCTGATTTAAAGTAGGAAACTAAACAACTTTTTGTTTCAGATACGACAGTTGGGTTTAGGTTTTCCTTGGCTCTCTCTGCCTTTCTAGTTCTAATTGTAATTTATCAATTGTTATTCGCATTTCCTGGTTAGTTTACAGCAATGAAGAATACCCATGAAAATCTGGAATTATTTCAACTATAGTTTGATGATTATTTTTTTCTCCCTAAATTTAAAGGACATTTGCTCTTATCAAACCACTCTTAACAAAATTATTAAAATTCTTAAATCATGTTTACATCGAGTTTAAATTTTGCATATTTCACAAAACTTCTGAAAAAAATATGAAAAAAATAATACTCTCCATCTAACTAGCACAGATTAATTTTCGTCAAGTTTATCTTGGGTAATTTTTATGATAATATTATTGATCATTTTGTAATTGAGTATTATTTGTAGTATTGTATATTTATATATTTAGGTTATAGTAATGTATTCATGAATATTGAATAAGCTGGTTATTGAAAGACAAACTAAAAATTGTCGCTGTACCTCACTAATAAAAGCGTTTGTCTCTTAACTATGCCGTTCCCTTCACTTTTTTGTCGTTTTACGTTCCTTTTATAAAGTTGAAATCTTTCCACTTTACATTTTACTGAATTTAAACATCTATGTCGCTTTACGTTTCTTGGAAAAGGCGGAGGACTTTTGTTTAAATTTAACGAAATAAAAAACTTTTGCGGTAAGAAAGTTCTGTGGTTTGAACCTACCGCAAAACTTTCGTAGTTTACGAGAATGGGAAAGTTTTGCGGCTAGAAGAATTTAGGAAAATTCGCAGATTTACCCAGTTGCAATAAAAACTGGTTAGAAATTTTGACAACTTTAGAGCGATCTCAAGCCATCTCACTGCAAAAAAGAGCATGATTTGCCGCAATAATGTTTCACAGCTGACTAATTTTGAAATGTTTCGCGGATGAAACTTTGGTGAAATGGCCGCAAAATCATGAAACCGCGAAAATTTCATCCTTCAGTGTATGTTGATACCAAAATCTAGGTTCCATAAGCTAACTCTGGCGCTAATCACCATTTTAGAGCTATTGAAGTGACGAAGCCAGGATATTATTTATAGATAGGGCTTGAATGATAGATTAGCAAAATGGGGACATTTGTGGATTTTTTACTTTTTCATGCTGGAATATGACGAGCAAACAGAAAAAATTGCCGGCCGTTCATCAATAAAATTGGTGTTTTCAACGCGTTACTAAGTCAAAAAAACTGCAAATATTTGGCAAATATACATTCGCATCAAATGCAATTCTTGTTGAAATTTTCGTCTTGTCTTATGAAATATTTTTCCGACAGTGATTTGTCCGATAAAATCATGCCAATGTCAGCAAAAAAAAACAACAATTTTTTGTTGGAATACGTTAGTTTTTTCTTTTGGATTTGTAAACTAAGTAAATTTACATGTTAATATTTTGCAATAACGTCTCGCAAATCACAGCTATTCGTTAAAGTTATCTTTGACTTTCTCCACGTGTCCATCAAAATGATTACCAAGATTTTTGGAAGCTTCTTCAAATCCCGCTTGTTCCTCTGCAACCACTGTTACTGCTTCCTCCATGCCTTTTGCGAAAGTTTTGTCCAAATCTTTCATACTGTCCATGGCCTAAAATATTACACCACACACTTCAATAGAAAAGGCCTCAATTTTCCCCTTTTAAAAATTTAGTTTTAGAATTACTGGACTATAACAATTCCTAAACATTAGGAAAGAGAAGAAAGTTTGGTGTTAAAGAAAGACTTCTTTTTATAATACATCTGTTGAAAAATACAGGTAAACTGGGTGCTTTTCAGGCGTCCGGGAAACTTGGGCCCTCAAACAAGAGGAGAATTATGTAGCCAAATTTTGACGTAAATCTAAGCTATCGGCAGTCAAAGGGTTTAAACACTTTTCAGAATTGAGCCTTGAATTTTTAAAAATTGCATTTCAAAAACCAGAGTTATTCCAGATGTTTCTTTCAAAGGCATATTTTCCATTATAAACTCCAAAAACTAAGTATTTCCAGAGTTTGGAACTCAAACAAAAAACTACATTTTATTTTTAAGTCAAAGTATGGTTTCAGCGCAACCTTGCTTTTACAAACTTATGAAAAACTTTTCTTCTAATAAAATTGTACCTAATTTTTGTTACAAAAAGGTATATCACCTTAATTTTAAATATCATTAAAACGAAAATACAAATTCATTTTCTTACGCGATACCCTGACAAACGTTTCGGCGTTATCTAACATCGTGCTTTCATAAAAAGGTGCAAAGTTAGATAAGAAGACTTTGCTTCAAGTACTTTAAAGTCAGAAATTTCCCTGGAAGAAACTTTCGCGGTTTCGCGTTTCCGCCTTTTTTGGTCCTTTCCGCAAAAGTTTCTTCCACGAAATCTTTTGAAGTTTGTCAACTGCGAGAGTTTATTCCCGCGGAATATTTGCCGATTTTACAAAATTTTCACAATTATTCGTTATTTTATTGCATTTCTTGTGCAAATATATCGAAAAAAATCTGTGATCCGCGGAAGTTAATACCGGCGAAACACCTCGAAATCGTTCATCCACGAAAGTTTATTCCCTCAAAAAAACTAAAATTTTGCGGTTACGCTGATCCGCGAAAGTTTCTTCAAGCGAAAGTTCCAAGGATGACGTCATTTACTGATAATAGTTACTCACCTTATTAAAATCCTCTCCTGCTTCTTTGTTTAGCTTGACTAAAGCTTGTGAAATTTTTTCAAACGAACCATTTGTGGAATTGGTAAAATTCTTGTGGTGATTTTTGATGTGATGTTCAAATTCCTCAATATCGCCTTTGATATTCTTCAGTTTTTCCAGCTCCTATGAAATTCGACGAATGAACGATTTGATTATTTACACAAAATAGTCTCTTCGGTTCTTTATCAAAGAGGATCCAGCCTTCCTGGAAACCGCTCAAAGCATGGTACCAAATTATTTTTGATTGGAAAATATCACTCCCGAAAGCCTCGTCAGGGAGTCGAATTGGGGACTCGGTTTTTGAGGACGCGTCCAACGCCTTATCGTCAAGCGAATTTTTTTAAACAGGTGTAATAAAAAACATGAAGAAAATTAAAAGAAATTCGAAACAAAAGACCTAGTGTTTTAAAACAATAGAACATTTGAAGAAGATATTTCTCATTCTTAGCAAAATTTGGCTAATCTTTAAAAAAAATCACAAAAAGTCACTCCGTAAAAATTAATTTCACAAAACTTTACGCCCTTTAAGGCCTTTTTCCATTCGGTGGAATTTTCCGCTTTGAGCAGATTGCCGTGATTTCCGCTGGAAAGGTTATTGTTTTGATAACAATAAAAAGATGACCAATAAATTTTAGTTTTGATTTCCTGTTATTTAATTGGCTTAACATTGTTTTCATAAGAACAATAAACGATTAGCCAATAGATTCTTAGTTTATATACTCGCGTGATTTGGTTGGTTAAAAGGAAATAGCACGCAAAATTTAGCGAGGAAAAGTTGAAAATGTTCAACATTTTGTTTTCCGACTGATGAGATGAAATTCCGCCAAAGTTGTAACGTGAACATGCGCAAAAAATACAAAATTAGCGGAAATGTTTAAAAAGCAGAAAATTCAACCAAATGAAAAACGGTCTCTAAAGGTGTTGTTTGTGGTATGTTCATCTTTTTAAAAAGAAGCCTCCAAACAACATACATTGACAGAATATTTTGTTCTTATCAAATCGTTTTTACTCGGAAGAAATCTTTTGGCTGCCAAAAAGCTAGACTGGGGGTGTCCGCCCTCATATAAGGTAAAACTCAAAAAGCAAGGCGGGTATTTATTGATAGAAAGACAATGGATTACTTTCTCAATATTTAAAGAACAACAAACTCAATTTTCTAGGCACCTCTCCCAAAAAATTACATGTAGAAACAAGGAAAACAAAAAAACCTCGCACCTTAATACCTCATCATGGGCATAGATTTTTGCCCCAATAATATTTGCAGAAATTGTTAAAACTTAAATCCTGAAAAAACTTACGGGATTTTTTGTTGTTGTTGTTTCGTCATTTCCAAATAATCCACCAAAAAATCGCTTTTCATTCTATATAAAACAACAATAGTAAGTATAGTAATCCAAAATTATTACTTTGTAAATCCAACGACGGTAAAAAAACAAAAAAGACAAAACAAAAGGGAACTTAGGAATTGAGATGCTCAATCTGTACCATCCATAAGGGTAAACACCGCCCATACACAAGGGTCTCAATTTCAATCCCTCTGAGTTCCGCAAAGGGTTTTAAAATCACGAACTATTGAGTTGAGTCCCTTTAAAGCTTGTGGTATTAATAAGTTTAGGTTGAGCTCATTTCAAAACAAATTCACTCTCTAAAAGTTCGAAGTCGTAGTTTGTTAAATAGTAAAGCATTTTTACTGTTCAGATGGTTCAGAGATAAAGCATTAACAAAAGGAATGATCTAAGGGCGGCAACATCGATTCCCCGGGAGTGGTCTAGATTTAGCAGATAATCCATGTGTTCTATGTTAGTCTGTTTTTCGCAGTTTTTGCCAAAAACCACTCTAGCACGGCATTTTCCGTGCGGGAAAAAAACATATATTTTTCCCCGTAAAGGTTACTCCTCCGCTGTTGCTTTTCTTTTGTGATGCACTGTTCTCTCCTTAGACAAAAATCTAGAGTCAAATTGAAAAAAATGTAGACTAGTAAGCTAGTCTAGCTCTATGTACGTTAAAGCACTTTGAAAATATTCTGGGACTGAAAAGACTTTTTACCTACAATACACCTCGCCGGAGATTAATTTCAGCATATCAATCGTTTTTTGTCTTGAGCAATTGGACACGGCTCCACAATTCAATTTTTTTTAGCTTTTTTTAGTCCCTAATGGTGTTTTTTTCACGTGTTGATTCAAACTCCTACCGGAAAAACGAGCCTTATTTCAGAACATACCAAAAATAAATACCTTTAACCGAAATTAATTTGAAAAAGGTCTATCACAGCGAGCGACGAGACTACGCTTTTCCCCCGATATTCATTGTTTTGATGCGGAAAGTGTAGATATTCTTGTCACGATCTAGTCCCTAACTTTCCTATGGACTTCTTTCTTCCGTATACGGTAATATACGGGGACGTGAAAATACTTACAGCAGGCATAGAAAATGCACAGGCAATGCAAATCAAAACAAGGAAATACTGCATGATGATGAGTGTCTTCTATTTAAGTTCGGTGCTACCTCACAGTTTGCCAGGCTCTAAATGATACAGTACCCTCCTAGAGCCGTCCTTTTATTTAATATGAGAAATCTTATACAAATTGCCAATCTATCTTGATAAATCACGTTTGTTAGCTTTTTCCCTATACCTGATCTATTAACGTCCGTCCAAACTTAACAAAAGAATCATTGCAACAAAAAGGAAAAAATAAGCCAATCACTTCGCTTTGTTGCACACCAATGACCAATCAGCATGGTGGATTATTTATAACAATAAAAAGTTCTATATCGTTTCTAGTCTTTCAAATAACTCACTTTTAACCGAGCAGCGGTACACCATCTGTAGGGTAAAAAAGTTAAAACTGGTCAAAAAGATAGACTAACAATTTGTAAGTCCTTGTTAAATTTCGATACCATGCAACAAAAAGCCAACGTTTACCTATAACCAAAAACACCTAAAATCAACCAGGATGTCTTCAAAGTGTTTTAAACACATCATTTGAAAGTTTTGGACGTAATAGAGACGTGAGTAAGATACCCCAAATTTCATGGGACCATACATGAGGCCATGCGTGTACTAGGCCACTTACCTAATTAGAAGTATATTGCGTTTTCTATTGAAATCGGTCTTTACTTGGTCTTTAGTGTATAGATGCAATGACCACACAACAAAAGAAAGAAAACTTGTGATCGTAAATTTGATAAAATGTACCGACAACATGGTACCATAAAACTGTATACAATTAATTCAACAATGAAACTTGCCAAAAAAGAAAGTTTTATTGTATATATATGAATGCAACAAGCTTTTATTATTTAGTTTACATATATATGGAATTAAAAAATTAACACCTAGGAGTTAATTTGTATAAAGCAAACGCCCAGAATATACAATGCACATACAAAATCCTTAAACATGAACATATCGAGTCTCTTTTGACTTTGTTACTAATATGAATATTCATGGAAACGAGGTAGAGTATGACAAAAAAACTACGCTCTCAAGAGTACTCGAAATCCATATTATTACATGTTACTAGGGGCGGATAGGTGAAAGATGTGATTTCACAGTTACGTAGTCTAAAATTACCGAAATCAGGAAAATTTTATAGACATTTCGGGAAGAATCGGGGAAATTCGATCAGATAATCGGAAAAGTTCGGGATTTTCATATGGTGGTTTGAAGAGTCTGTATCCGCCTCTGTATACCCTGCATATATTCATAGAGCATGCTCAAATAACTAAGTGGGGAAATAACTAAGTGAGGAAGTAGCTGCAAATACAAATTACTTTTTTGGGGCAAAAGTATAACTTACAAATTTGGAAGATGACTAAATTTCTATCCACGACTAAAAGCTCTTTTCATTCGGACCAGTGTTTTATTTTCCTAAAACTCCTTTTGTTCCAACTGGAAAGGAAAGAATTTTAATCCTTTTCCTTACTTAATCGGCTAATTCGGAGAAAACTGATCAAATTTTTAATTTTTCAAAAGTGACTAAATTTTTCCTGTACTAATTTTTTCCCAAACTTTTCCCAAACTTTTCCCCTATGCAGTTACCGTATTCAATAGTATATTCAATGCTAGATAGATGGATTGATATTCAATAATAATTTCAACAGTTTGTATTGTATGATGAAAATATGATAAGACTTGTATCACTTTCCGTCCTTCGTTTCTTCCTTCTTCTCAGATGCGTATTGTTCCGTTAAAGCATCAAAGAGGACATTACTTATTCTGTGTTTAACAATGTACTTCATTCTATCATTCAAATTCTTCATCTCACTTACAATTAGAGCTGCAAATAACTCGTCTTCGTCTTTCAGTAGTTTTGTCTCATACACAGCTTTTTTGCTTCTACTATTGTTGTTGCGAGAGCCTTCATCTACGGCTGCTTTAGACGCATATTCGGCTGGTGTAGAGTTTCTGCTGTCGTTCGAAATCTCATCACTACCTGCTGCGAACGTTTGCGCACGTTGTTGCTGTGGTGCTTGCCTTGAATGGGTGTACTGTTGAATTTCATCAGCACTTCGTTTACGTTTCGGGTCAATCGTGTTAGTGCTTTTCAGTCGATGATGCAGAGAATGAGGATGAGGTTGGTGGTTGATGTCTGCGTTATTTTGAGGTGGATGCGATGTGGGGTATACCGAAGCTTGGTTTTCATAATAGACAACACCAGCTATGGCGGAACCCCCACCCACAATAGCACCGTTTTCGTATGGATAAGCGACAGGTGTAGGGAGAACTTGAAGTGGCCTCTTACTACCTGCCATTGAAGCTGATTGCTTGTCTAAATATTCCCCTACATACTTTCCAAGACGCTCATCGAGTGTTTCGTTTCTATAAGTTAGCGAGTCAGTTTTGCCGTTACTGTTCGGTTTGTTCACTTTTTCGGTGATTATCTTGGTTGTTCGATATCGAATATAAGGCTCCATCCAGTTCATGAAACTATATTTATCCAACTCAAGTTTTGTCTTTCTCGTAAGTAACGATTCACCTGATGAGACGTGCGCTCTCTTATAGTCCATTTTCTTTTTACTGTACCGTTTTTTTAGAACCTCGAACAATCTTATAGCTTCATCGTCTATAAAAGAAACAAAACAGAGTTTGTTAACACCGTGGTAGAGTCCAATGAGCAAGAAAAATTTTGAAATACCTTCCGTCTACATTGGCTAAAAGCAGATATATTTAAGGATTGTTTCGTAAATGTCTTTAGAAATATGTTAGTTTGTATAATGTGTTATAGCTGTTGATTATTTATAAAAAAGGAGGAGTAACAATCTTTCTGGACCATACCCCCTCCCCTCCCCTTCCGATTTTCTGATTAAATTTCCCCGATTCTTCCCGAAATGTCTATAAAATTTTCCCGATTTTGGTAATTTTAGACTATTTAACTGTGTGACATCACAACTTTCACATAGTCTCTATCCGCTCTTGCCTCCTCAGACATCAACGACCCTGTCAATACATTAAGGAACGAATAGCAATGCTCATATGAAATGCAATATTTAAAAAAATATTCAATGTAATGCAGACAGCGCAGACGCCAAGTGGCCAGTAGAATTAGTTAGATTGATCTTTTCAGACATCACAAAACACCTTGGAACGCGAGCGAGATACGGCCAGTCATGGAAAGTGCAAAAAGGTCAAATGTGTGTCGCAAAACATACGCGTACCTAGAGGTACGGCAAAATTACAGGAGGAGAGCTAAAAATAACTTAATTGTCATTATCTATTACTTGATGATGAATTTTCATTTCTTTTGACACTCCTTCTGTAATTTTGCCGTATCTCTGGGTACGCGCTTACAAATCTCTTTCATTCGTATTTTAAAATTCACTCATGTTTAAAATTTGAGAATTCTTATAGGAATAAAGAAAGAGCTTCGCCAATTGAAAACATTTCCTAATTTGAGAATATTTCGAAAAAGCTTCACCTTGTCGCCATTTTGATGATAGATCTGAAATCTTTCATGTAATTTACCGCGTGTCCCAAAAAGAAGTCCCAATCTTTGAGCGGATAATGTACGGTTGCCAGCAAAAATATTCATAAAATTTATTTGCTTAGAGGAAAGCATGAATTGAATTTTCGGTATATAATTCTTTAATTTTCATTAAGTAGATGAAAAGTTATGAGCATAAAACTGAGAAAGTAATTTCAAAAATAAGACAAAAAATCGACAATGATGGCTGACAAAATTTTAAATTCAGTGTTAAAAGATTCAATTTTGACATTGGAAGTATTGGAAAAGATTGATACCGAAACTTTGGAAAAAATTTGGTTCTTAAAGGTATTTGATTTACAGCCTCTTCAGTTATTCATTGAACAACAACTATCAATAAAGGGTCCTGCCTTCCTGGAAATACCTCAGCGTACCATGCAGAATTAACAGTGATAGTAAAATTTACCACCTGAAAGCCTGTTAAGGGATTTAAACTCGTAACCCCCCTTCAGGCGACCAGTGCCTTAAAACCAGCACGCTCACGGCTCAACAATTCTCAGATGCCGACACCTTGAGGCTTTCAATTACCAATCACTGCCTTCAATCTTCCACTCACTGTTGGCATTTTCTGCAACATACGACCCTCATTGATCAAAGCACGACTGTAAAACTTGGTGTCCTTAGTTATTACGGATTCCTCTATAACGATTGACATTGAGCATTAGAAATTACATAGATAGTGCAATGTTAATTGAAATTCAGTAAGTAACAAGAAAGCTATTGCGGAATTTTTTCTCGGAAATACCAATCGTTATCCTTTTTGTATTTTTAAATGTCTTACTTGACGATTTAAGACCTCGAATAAAGACGAAAAAATTTACTTTTTGTATACGACACGTCATGGTAGAAATATAAAGACTTAACTATTTGAATATTTCATGTGAATGTCATTAGTTAATTTAATGAAAGCTGCGCCAGCAATAGTTAGCACAAATAGCCATCTAGGTATGTAATTAATAATGCTGGTCTAATTAATCTGAGATAAAATAGATCTATTTAGTACCATGTATGTTACAGACAAGTTAAGTTAAAAATGTGTTTTTTTTCTACATGTAGTGTCGTGTAGTTGAGATGTTTCATATAAGCTTGGGAAAAAGTTTTGATATTCATAAACAGTAATAAGTTTCTTAACTTTTTCGAAGCTCCAGCCGCCTCTAGTTTCTTATAAACGGGTTCTTTATCAGAAAATAAGTATACGTAAAAATAAGAGCATATGAACAGAAAATTTCCTTCCCTTCGTAGAATTTTCCCGTTTCCGCGCGACAACCATATTTCGCCCGCGCGCTTACGGGTTTTCTGAAACGGACTATAAAATAGTCTAATGTTTCAGTAGCATGGCTTGTGTTTTAGTTAGCAGATAGTTGTTTAAGAATTACCAGTATTGAAAGTCTGCTTCTCCTGACACTAAAACGACTATCGAAATTGAGCTTGTAATGTGAC
>JAUBWS010077476.1:0-12995 GCA_032270445.1 Darlingtonia californica
GGCTAACTATAAAAATACAGTGTGTCCCAGAAAAAATGCTACACCGTCATTAAACTGACATCAAGTAAATAAAAATATAAAAATACAGTGTGTCCCAGAAAAAATGCTACACCGTCATTAAACTGACATCAAGTAAATAAAAATATTTTTACATGAATTACATATTTACAAGATTATTAACTTTGGATAAATAAAATTTAATGGCGTGGCGTCCTAATGTGGTTTCATTATTAGTATTGGACAGTTTAGTTTAAGCGTGAAAAAACATTTAGCTTAAAAGTATATCCTCTTGTTTATTGGCTGTTTATCTCAATTGGAGTATTAGCACAATAATTATTAACGACAGTGTAGTATTGTAGCAAATCGAAAAATTAATAAGCAACCTAAAGCCTGATTCACACTTACTTGCGTCTGCGTTTCGTCTTGCGTCGGAAATTGTGTTCCATTGTGTTCAAGCATTTCCGAGGCAAGACGCAAATAAGTGTGAACCAGGCTTAAGAGTAAAACATACCTTTCCTGATGGTAGTATATTCGTCTAAATTCATATCTTTATTGGCATCATAAAGTAAGATACGGACGAAACATTGAAGAACTGGGTTCGAATGTTGATGCTCAACCAATAGAAAACCAAGGTATGCAAGAAAGCCTGTAAATTTGAAAGAGAAAATACTAATTAATGGACTTGAACCATCCGTTGCTTGTTTCCTATAAGTGAGATTAAACAAACCAAAATCTACGACGTACCGACAGCCGAACTTAGACACGATTGTGCTGCTGAAAGTTGCTTGAAATGCTAATTTCCAGAACGGCTGTGCAAGGACATACGTCGTAGATTTTGGTTTGCTTAACCTCGCTATTCAACGTTGTTCGTGAATGGCTGGTCATGATTATATGAAACAGAAAACATAAAAACCAAAAAAAAAACCGGTTCATAAATCAATAACTGTGAGTAGTCCCTCAGCGATATCGTTGGAATGGCGCTTTCCTTCGAAAGAATCGGAAATTACAGCGCTTACCGGTCACTACAGGCCCAATGCTCGCGACCCATTGGACCTTGGTATATAGCAAGTCTATAATCTATACGGGAGAGCAATTTCACTTTCGCAGGCGCATTTTTACGATATACTTACATACCAAAGTACCAGTCTTCCTCGTGAAACACCTACTAGGGAGCCATGTGGAATTTAACAGCACGGCAATTTTCGCCACCGATAGTTTCATGGTGTGGGGCTCGAACAGGGAACCTTGCGATTCGCAGTTGCAACCCTTAGCCACTCAGCCACGGCTCCAAATCAATAACTATAAAAAGCAAAGATAACAAAAAATGTCGATGGACCCACCTGGATCTCTTCTTTCGTACGAGCGAGGTAATGTACTTTTCGGCAACCTTGGTAAGAAGATGAGGCCAAGTATGAAACCATACACAATACGAAGGATACATGATACAACACCAATAAACACATTGAAGTAGAAAAATATATATGACATCACATGGAATGCTCGCCTGAAATGTGAAAAGTACATGACATTACTTTGCAGATGAAAGACACCTTACCTAAGTAACTAAGGAAATAGAGAGCTTTGGGCAACTGTTAAAGCCTAGTATTGGTCAGGTCTAATATCTTTTAAAACTTTAAGTGTCTGGACCAAGAGCTCCGTGACCCAGCACCACCAATATGTCCAAAGACTATCCAAAAATTATGAAACATTCCTCCAGGTAAGGTACAAAGCTAGAAAAAGACTTTTTTTATCTTTTAGATGTAAGGTAAGTTAACCCTTTTGAGAATATAGTATATAAAAAAATAAGGTAATTTCGCGCTGAAACTAGGCATTTTTGAATTTAAAAGTAGTTTTCTTTCAGAAAAAGAGACTCATGAAAATGGTATTAGTTTTTGAGTTACAAGCTCTTCTAAAATATGACCCCAGAAGGGAATGACTCAATAAAAAATACATTTTCTACCTCGTTAATATTTTTATTACGTGTAAGACTTGAGCGATTACAAAAAAAAGGATCATACACGATATCTACCTGTTATCTACACTGACATTTTCTTCACCAATCAAAAAACATCTTTTCGCAAATTGACCTTGAACAATCACGGATAAAAATCCAACAACTGCTGTTATCCTAACAATGAAAAATTTAAAGGTGAGTTATTGGTTTTCTGTTTACTTTTTAGCACTCAGATTAAGCCCTAATCGACTCTGAATAACCCACATCCAACCAACATCATTAGGGAAAACTTAAGCACGACATACTCAGGTTGGCGTTAGTACTACCAGGGACGCGACTTAAGCTCGAACCAAGAAACTTGTGGTTACGACAAGAACCTTGTGGTTATGATAACCCGGTGCTCTTACCGCTCGGCCACTGCGACTGAAGTTTAAAACTGAATGTGATTTTTGGAGCGCCGGTTCGTGCTTAGTATGTACCAGACCCTCCCGCGAACGGCAAAAATGAATGTTACTTTATCTTCCGTGAGAAAAATCTTGTACAGGTTAGGTCATACTCCCTTAACTTAAATATAAATTCAATGTTTAACATACAGCTGAAGTGGATTGTAATTCCCTGTCAAACTGTCTGAAGCTTACAGCTTAAAATCGAATTTGACGTTTTTCATATCCCTGTCATTTAACTATTATTGAAAACGAGCCTTTTACTTACAAGATACTGAAAATAAAATCGTTTACATTCTAGTAAATAAAAATACACGTTACTAATCGTGTCAAGAGTAGATGTTTCTTCGCAAAAGTAAATTTAAGGTAATATTCATTTTCCTAAGGGGGTGTTCATATGAGTAAAATCAGCCCGGCAAACCGGGCTGGCTTGGTTTTCCGAGATCTCGGCTCTCTTAACATATCCTCATAAGAATTAACAACCTGTCACATTAGAAACGAGCTGGCCCGGCTAACCGAGATCTCACTTTGTTCAGCCGAGATCTCGGCAAGGCGGGCTGATTTTTCCCATATGACAGCTCCCCGGGCTGAAAAACATTGCTAAAACAATAGAAAAATGTAAACAAATATCACGTGACTACGTACATCAGCCGGTCTGAAAAACATTGTAATACACATGTGCTATTTTCAAAACAATAGAAAAAATGTAAACAAATATTCAAAAACTGACATAACCTCATATGAATACATGAGAATTTCTAACTTTCTGCTAACCGAGCCAGCCCGGTTAAACGGGCTCATATGAACAGCCCCTAAGATGGATGTTTACCGTAGTTGGATAAAATTTTGCGTGGATTAAATTTCTCTAGCAAAATCCCTAGAGAAATGAAGAAAAGTGGACCTGGAAGGGCAAAATTAAATCCACGCGAAACTTATGCATACATCTTGTCACTTACCAATATCCTTTAATGAGTGTAATGGCAGGAGCTGGACCACCATAAAATAATGGAACAACAATTAACGCACTCAACAATGACGTCAACAGCCAAAAAACGATGAAGTTTATGAGATAACCTAAATAAAGAAAAACGGAAAAATCACTTGATAACCTTACCTTTGCGGCGCATGCGTATGCAAAGTTTTAGCTGAGTCTTAAACCGCAACGCTTTTACAACCGCGATTTCTGGGACTAGGCCAAACATCTGAAACCAATTTAAGTGCGCGTTTTACTCACAATGTTAGCTTTATCGAATCAATAATTCAAAACTGGATATTGATAAACGTTTCATACTTACCCCATGCAGCGTAACCAACTTGAAATCCTGCAAATTTCAAACAAGCAGTCTAAAAAGTCAAGAAGACATACAATATAGAACTTGATTTTCTCGTACTCGTGAACTGAAAAAATCTACCAGCCAAATAGTAAAACAATTGATAAATATCAAATTTTCACGAAATTAGTCTCCAAAGATAAGACATGATTTATGATAATTGTGACCAGCCACAATTACTTTATTGCATGAAAATTTCGCGGCATTTAAATTTCGTGGTTTCACGGTCGCGATCAGAATACCGCGAAAGAAAATGCAGCGAAAAGTAACAGACCGCGGAAAAAAATTCAAATTGCCCAAAATGTTTATTTGTAAAACAAATATATTTATTATAAAAAAATAATATTTCAAAAATGTTATTTTGACGCATTTCGACAAATTTGAAATTAAATGAATATCCTGGATTAAAATTTCGCGAACATAAGAGTTATGCAAGAACGCGAAATAAATATGCCATGAATATCTAAAACTACATAAAAAATTACCGTGAAACCAAATTAGATAAGAAGAAGAAACTAGACTCACCATCAATGAACCAGAATCTAATGAGCCTTTTTTGATAGATGATGGGAGAAACGAACGGTTGCCAGCTCTCAACATGAAAACGTGTCGTCTATACATATATAAGCAAAAAGAAAAAATTAAATTAACTCTTCACATTCACAATCAAATATCAAAAGCTAATTCTAGTGCGTGTTTCGCTTTTCAACATCCCAGATTTTGACATTGGACTTTTTCATCGCCCGTGGTTTCGACGTTGACCTGTCACCCATTTCATTCGTGTAGGTTTTAAAGCAGATCACTGTTTTCGAATTTCCTTCTTTCGCGTTGATAAACACATGTTTGCGTAAAAAAATTGATGAAGATCTTTCTGCACGAGTATACGACTGAGTACGTGAGAAAAAGCAAGCCTAAGGATAATGCGAACCATGACAAAAGCAGGACTAACGTCGTTTAACGTTCAAACGTCCTCACTGCGTTCGCGGGATTTTGAAAAACGTCAAAATGAACCCCGGGCTATTTATCCTAAATTGTCATGTTATTACTATTACAAAGACAGATTATGCTTGCTACTAAGAAGAATAAGAAATGATGGCTTAAGAGGAAGATTTGAAATGTTCGGTGATTAGAAAATGATGAAGAACTTACCTGTACCAGGTCAATGAATTCATGAGAACGAATGTGTAAATAATTGCACTGAATACTATGGCCAACCACCAACTTGCTAAATGTATTGAAAATGAAAAAATATTGTATGAATTCATGAGAACGAATGTGTAAATAATTGCACTGAATTCTATGGCCAAACACCAACTTGCTAATTGTATTGAAAATGAAAAAATATTGTAGTTTTTCAGTGGCGATAAGCGTTGCAATACGAAGTTAAAATTTAGGGGCCTAAATAAGATTGCCAGAAAGATTTTATTGTACAAAAAACTTAATTATTCGCCAAAAATACCCCCTGGCCCACCTGGTGCTGCGACCCCTAGGCGGAGAAGTAAACATGCTGAGCTTAGAAGTCCGACGTGCGTTACTAGATGTTATCATATAAGTTCGAACTAGCAAAATTGCCATAATGAAGACTAATTCTAAGATATGTTTATAGGCAGTAGTCTGGGCTTCAATGGTCAAAATTCTAATATAGAATTGAATCATGGTTGAAAAAGAACCGTTCGGACTGAAAAATGCGTATTAAAATGCGTGGCTTAAGGAAAGTCTGTAAACCTTAAAGGCAGAAAAAAATTCGCGTGCAGAAATTTCACGATTTTGCGATTTTTGGAATTTAAAAATCGCGAAAGTAAAAACCGCGAAAAATTCCCCTTTTTTCGATCATTTTGTATTTTTTATTATTTTGTTTATATTTGCTTTCTATGATAAAACTGATAATTTTTAGTTATTTTTACTTATAAAGAGCATGCCAAAACTGAGATTTCAGCCTTCATATTTTGTTTTACAACTTAATTAGACTTATTTCACATCTTTTATTGCTTTAAATCATCTTATTGTCTCTAATTGGTAAATTTTTATTTTGCTATTAGTAATTGTTTAATTCGCAAATTCGCGAAATTAAAAACCGCGAAATAATCCCCTTTGAAAAAATCGCGAACATAAACACCAAAAAAATTTCTTCCTCTAAGGTACCTAAAACGTAAAAAATCTAACCCTATTTAACTCGATCCCGGAGGCCTTCATTTTATTAGTCGCGAAAATTTAACGCGCAGTCTATAAATTATGAACCATTTAATACAAACATTTCAAGTTTTATACAGTGTACGGGTGGGTGTTCCTTAGTCTTATTTTGATCAATTCAGCAAAATTCATTCAACGAATGAACAATAAATCCCTCTTAAATCCCAAATTTCATGCGACATTATTATTGAAAATTCTACGTTTTCGGGTCTTCTTCCTTATCCGGAAGAAACTACTATGTACTTCTGAGAACTTTGTATATTCTACTTAAATTACATATATCACATATATAAGTCTTGAGTATAGTTATAGAAAAGGAATGGCCTTACATTAGCCGTCTGCGCCAGTCTGCGTCGTGAGCTGACAACAAACCGGCCACGACGCGTAGTTCTGAAAATTTATCCGGTGAATTTTTTAAAACAACTTTGCGTAATACTCTAAAACTCAAAGTCATAAAATATCAGATCAAAGCGGTGAACAGTTTTTATATATCGGTCATTTAACATAAGAGCGCGTTAATTTAACACGACCGAGTTAAAATAAGGCTAAATAAGTATTATTGTATCATTATTATTGTACCCCATTTGAGACGACTCCGAAAGGATGTACTTCTTTTTATTTACTTAATAAAAGATTCATTCTCAAAGGTCACTTGGTTTTTTCTTCTAGATTTTAAAAGCCAGTTTCACCCAATTGCAACTAACCGTCAACAGACCACCATCTATTGGGAAATATGAAATTGGAATGGCCGCGTGATCTTGAGATTGTAAAGAAAATTTTGAAGAAAAAAAAAACGCGAAACCGTGAAATTTTCCTTCCACGAAAATTTCTGACAAGAAAGGAGGCCACTATTAACATTACCTTGCAAACCGTCTACGTGTTTTTGAACAGTCTTTATAGGTACATTCAACTTTTCAGCTATATATATGATTGCCTCTTGATTAAGTAGTTGATTCCATAACTTGACAAAGATCAAATACCCAAACAGACAAAGATTCAATATCACCTGTATAGAATAAGAATACATTATTAACACTTCCCAGTTGTCAATTAACTAAAAAACATCTGTGAATGAGTGCATTTCTATTGAAGCGACCTGCGATTTGGGTATCGATACAATAGAAATTGACTCCTCCATGGATGTTTTTTTCATATTACCGAATAGGTTTATAGCCTTGAGTATGAAACAGGTGGCCGTTTCCAGGTTTAACACATTCACTGCCACTCTTTTCCAATGGTGCCATAAACAAAAAAGACTCAAGAACAGTCTTCTTGTTTAGGAGTGAGGGTTGTCTCAAACTGTTTCGGTAATATGACTGTGTGTGTATTGGTAGTGAAAGTGATATTAGTTGTGCGGCCGCACACACACATACATCCCCCTGCAAGCCTAAAATCTATGAAGTACGTAATAAAGAAAGCACATCGTAAATGTTAAGAGACACAGCCGTTGAGCCGTGACCGAGTTGTTAAGACGCTGGAGACCTAAAAGGGAGTTCCGAGTTCGACTCCCTTGCGAGGCGTCGAGTAGTGTAATTCTGCATGGCGCCTTAAAGTATCTCCACGGTATCTCCACGACACTCAATGATAGCAGTTCATTTAAAACTGAGAAGGCTATTTTGGGTAAATAACTAATCATTCATTCATCCAAAAAGATGTTCTGTATTAGAATATTATTCTTGTTTTTTGTAGTTTTTTTCCACAAATTCTTACTCGAAACAGTTTCCACTAGCACAATGAACTTACTAAATAAACAGCTAGTATAGATACAAACGTTGCAACCATCATTTTCGTGGAATATTTAAAACCTGTAACAAAGATGGAAAGAACAATGCATAATTTTAATTTAAAATATCAAAAATATTGCAGGGCTAAAAACACTGACATATGGAATCGCAACATAATCCAAGACGACTGATCGAGGGGTCCGATTATTAATATAACTAAACAAGGAAATCTTCAAAACTGTGACAATTGGCGAGGCCTTGCTTTCAATACTATCAAAGGTATTCTATTGAATCCTTTTAAATAGACTAGATGCAGCTATTGACTCAAGGGCATGGGAAGAGCAAGCAGGATTCAGGAAAGGAAGAGGCTGTATTGATCAAATATTTTCGTTGAGAAACATAATAGAACAATGCCTGGAATGGAACAGCTCCCTTCACATAAATTTTGTAGACTTCAAGAAGGCCTTGGATAGCCTGTACCAAGACACTCTCTAAAAGATCTTGAGAGCGTATGGAGTTCCCCCGAAAATAATCACCCTCTTCTATTATAATTTCGAATGTAGCATCTTACTAAATGGAAATTTCCAAATTAGTTGAAGTGAAGTCTGGCGTTAGACGAGGCTGCATATTATCTCCCATTCTGTTCTTATACGGCACACAACGTCTGATAAGCCCAGAGGAATAAAGTAGACTCCAACTGAAGAATAGTAGATCTAGATTTTGCAGATGACCTTGCAATATGTTCTTCTACTCGCGAAGGTTTGCAAGGAAAGACGAAAAGACATTACGCCAATTAGACCGGTCTCAAGATTAACACTACCAAAACCCAAACAATGTATATCAACGCACATTCATATACACCTATCGAAAACGATGGGTACGCTTTGGAACTTGTTGACGAAATCACATACTTAGGAAGATGCATTACTTCAGATAATATGGACTGCAAAGACATACCATCTCGTCTATGTAAAGCAAGAAACACTGAACCTAGTTTAAAAATCCAAACAGTACAGCCAAAGAACAAAGATCAAGCTGTGTAACACGAACGTCTTATCAATTTTGCTATACGGTTCCAAATGCTGGACAGCCGTAACAAAAGAGATGAAAACCCTTTATGCCTTCCACCACTCAAAAGGATCTGTGAAATCTTTTGGCCTCTTGCACTTCAAGATTAAAAATTGCCGTTTAACATGGTTTGGTCATGTGTTAAGGATGGATCAGCCACACATTCCAAAAATCGCCTTAAACTGGAGCCCTACTAGAAAAAGGAAGAGAAAAACCACGTAGAACATGGAGACAACTGCAACAAGGGGCTGATAGAGCTAGATGGAGGCAAATGATTGCGGTCTTATGTCCAATGGGGGATGGAGAGCTTTAGAAGTAGTAAAAGCTCTATTCGACAAGTGTATCTAGAACGGTCAAGGGATTAAATACTAGTCTGTTAATTTAATAATAACTTACAACGACGACTAGTCTTGGAAAACCATATCCCTAGAGAGACTTTTTTGACAATTTTTATAAGTTTTAGAAGGTTTTTGGGACCTTAGTGGGCTTATTTTTGAAAATGTTTAACTAAAAGTCAATAAAAGTCAAAGATTTTCCTAAATTTGTTGAACCGCAACCCTTAAAGGGACTGTACTCAAAATTTCGTGATTTTGCGGCACTTAGCGTGACTCGAAAGTGTGAAAAAACATATTCGTACAGGCGGCACATACCCGTATGGTCCATATAGGTTGAGATTGACAATAAACGACATGTGGATTTAGTTAATAGCTTATAAATCAACGCCGTGTCGAGCTAAGTTATATGTGACGTATGCATATTTAGGACATATTTAGGAGACGATGGTAATAACGTTTGTTTTAGTTCGACGTACCATAAATTGAAGGGTCTATTTGAATAATTCGCTCCTGCTGTCTCAATCGACAAATTCTGTTGCACTTTTCGATTTAGCGGTCGACCTTAATTCAAAGTTGCCCATTAGACGCCGTTCTTTTTGTCGAACTTACCCTATTCAGCCTAGGCTTTTAAGAGTCGTCCAGGCCTAGTCACGTGATCACGAGTTATGTAACAATGACGTAACAATTGCGAAACATCATTAAAATCACTGCCTGGACAATTTTGAGGATAATAGTCATATTCAGCATGTTTAATTCACATATGTGTGCTCTACGTTCAATTTTCTATCAATTGATATACAATATAGTAACATTTAAAAAACATTTTGGACACCACTTGCCAATCTTTTGATATTGCCGCCATATTGACATAATATTTCACAAAAGCTTTTTCATCAAAACTTTTGCAAATAAATTTCCCAAAAAGTCACAAAATTTCAGGGCTAAAAGATTAGCCTGTAAGAAGTTATTAAAAAAGTTTCCGAGGGGGGCCGAATAGCGTTAATAGACTTTTTTAGCCAAAATCATTTATTTTAGCGCGACAAAAATAAGGCGTCTAATCTAGACCCTGAGTCCGTTCGAAAAAAGTGAAAACATAATAAAAGAGGAAGGAGCATCAGGGTAAGGGGTTACTGAGTATCGTGGTTGTTATTGAGGTTGTTCAGAGCTGAGCCAGGAGAAGTTTTGGAAAAAAGCCGTTTTACTTTATCTTTTTGCTATATTTCTAAGAATTTTCTGCCATTTTGCGCTACTGATAATTTCAATTATTTGGATCGAAATTTTCAAAGGAAGAGGGCAATATCTGCATTATGGAGGGAGGGGCCCTATGCTCCACCTGGTTACGAGCCTCATAGCCCTTTTCCATCATCTCCCTAGTAAAGGGCCCAAATAAAATATATTTAAGGACTAACTATAAGAAATTTGACATTTTTTAGTTTTATACATTTGATTATTGAACAACACTTCCAAATTTTGTAAAAGCATTTTATCTGCAATTTTCATGTGAAGTTGGTGTAAAAATGTTGGGGGCCCCTTGAGAAAATGTACATGCTTGGGGACCGCACTCTGTCACTCCCGTCTGTTACGCGCCTGCTCACGATTCATTTTATAATAAAAAAACGTGTAAGCCCAGTAGGCCAGAAATGGTTTAGCGTTTTCTTAGGTTTTCTAGATATATACACAACCCCAATTTTTCATTTTCACTGACATAAAATAAAATAAAATAAAATCAGTTATCTAATTTCATGACAGTTACTGATTTTGTTTCATGTCAATGAATTTTGTTTCATGTCAATGAATTTTGTTTCATGTCAATGAAATATAAGGGTTGGATTCATAAATTTACAGAACCACAAAAATTACAAAAAATATATCACCCGCTAATTATCACTCAAACCTTAGAGAGAGGTTTATTTGTTTTATAATGCAATTTATTACCTGGTTTGACTTCGTATGCTTTAGCTTTGAAGAAGCTTTTCAATTTCTGTTTGAAAGTTAATTCCTCTGATGCCCTGAAATGAACATAACGAGGAGAAATCATATATATATTGGGGGCCAGTCCTCTGAATTCACGATGATATTCTGATTTTGACGTCTTTGGGCGCCGTTCAAAATTTACAATAAAGGCTATTACAACAAGATAAACATGGATATTTAATGGCTTAATTAACCATGTTAAGGAGGCGAGTGGAATAAATCTATCAAATCTTTGCAAATCTCATAAACAGCTAATTCTTTTCCCTCGTTATTTTGAAACACGATGGTAATCTTACTAAATTCAGAGTGTATCCGTGCTGACTTACATTGCTTCCATTTGTTTTTTGATGATGTGTTTTCGACATACATGTTTAACATGAATATACATATAACTTTCTTTCCAATCATCTTTGTCTTCTTGAAAAAGGTAGTTCTAGAATTTTAAATGTTCAAAAGTCCAAAAAAGTTCGTTAAATTAAAATTTTGCCTTATTTTAAATGTTAGTTAAAGGGAAGTGGAGCATAGCTGTTTCATACAACGCAAAATCGCAGAGGGTGACTTATCGGTTAGCGGTTTTGCTTAGTGAACAGTTTCAATTCCTAAATCGATCTCTACTTTCAAAACATGCACATTTTTTAAGCGAGTCACAAATTCTAACACTTTTAAATCATTTCACATACAGTTTTTCATTATTTCAAGAAGGGTATAAAAGAATTAAGTAATACCTTGTTACTACCAGACATTCTTCTTCTATATAATGTTTGAATAATGTAATAAAGGAAAATGATCTGCAAAGCAACTAAACATGCTAATCGAGGCAAATCTTGAAATAACAACAAAACACGACGCTGCCGCTGGTTCTCCTGTTCGAAGACTGCCCAGCATTTCTCTGCCGCAATGACATGCTTATTAACCAACAAAATGAAACTATAAAGAAAAAGTGATGAAACGAATTAAACTCATAAGTGCATATCCAAGAAATTGATTCAATAATTTGATTATTATTTACACAGGCTAACCTCTTCAGTTCTTCGTGAACGATTATCAGGGGCGGATACAGACTCTTCAAACCACCATGTGAAAATTCCGAACTTTTCCGATTTTCTGATTAAATTTTCCCGATTCTTCCCGAAGTGTCTATAAAATTTTCCCGATTTTGGTAATTTTAGACTTCTTAACTGTGTGAAAAACACAATTTTCACATAGTCTCTATCCGCCCCTGATTATGAATGAGGGTCCCTCATCCCTGGAAACACCTCAGAAAACAATGCAGAATTAACAGAGACAATAAATCTCACCACTGAAACCCGAGACCCTGGCTAACCGCCCAGCACCTTAACCACTCGGCCACGCCTCAATAGCTATACTGTGCGATACAGTGGTCATACTGGCCAAGCGATAGAAAATGTATACGTATTATAAAAATATCCGGGCAAAAGTTAACACTTCAGTTGTAGCTGATACCTGAAAGTTTATTTTGAAGTTTATTTTTGAACATTTCGATGGAGACCTTACGAGATACAACATACTAAAAGTTTTGCTAAGCTTCGTTCTCAAAGTAAGCCTAGAAATTTTTGAAGTTGAGTTTGTTACATTTTCCTTTTCAATATTCTTTGAAAGAGGTTACGAGAATATTTTGGCCAATATACAGACGTGCAAAGACATACAGTATCTTTCTTGGTCAATATATCTGGAACCTTTGCGTTGATAATCAAATTTTAAGTGAAAAACCTTTTGAAGTCTGTAACTATAACTATGGATGGCACCATCGTGTTGCTCAAAAGAGGGAAGGGGGAGTAGCAGGCCCACTGGTCATATTCCAGGATAGGAAACTTAACATTGGGTATTGAGTTTATCTTCGATAATAGTTGATATGGTTACTTGTGTGATGTCATCATTATAATATAAGACAATCAAAACAGGAGAAATAGTCTCCGAATGACAGTTATGGAAAACAACAACAATGTAGTTATTTT
>JAUBWS010077487.1:0-12994 GCA_032270445.1 Darlingtonia californica
CTAAGCTCGAACATGTAAACATTGTGAAGTTTTAAAGTGCAGACCAGAAAATGTTGTTTGTTGTGGTGTGTCAAAGTTCAAGCCCCCCCCCCCCCCCCTTCTACGGTATACAAGTCAAAGGTTTTTCTGAAAATTTATTAATAATTTCTATCCAACAGACAGCTGATGATGATAGGGTTGTTTCCAGAGTGTCCACAGACATCAGACCTTTCACATCAAATTCATGTTCAGACGAGGCAATTCGTCCAATAATAGCCTTCATTAAGTCAGTCCTGCTAGTTGTAATAGGATTTGGCCCGTCGCCATTTTGAAAATGTGATGTCTTCCAAAAAATATTTGCATTCTGCATGATTATTTTAATAGATTAAACAATCTGTGAAAGTTTCAAATTAATATCATTATCTTATCAAAAGTTATTAGTAGTTTAAGTTCTGACCATTTTGTATTGGATAATGTTGTAAATTGACACCTTGTGTTACATAATTATCTATAGTTAGTGATGTGTTTGAAATAATTACTTCAAATTTTCAGAAAAGGTGTCTAATAGGTTTTTGTTAATTGCTGCCAAATTTCAAGTTCAGTTAATAAATAAAATCTTTGCCTTGGGCAAAAAGAGCCCCCCCCCCCCTCATTATAATAAGGTTAAGTCAATCTGGAGTTATGGCGTTATGGCTTGTAGGCATAATCTTTTGCATACATGATGCAACAGATATATACCGGAGAGTAAAAATTAGATTATATTTCCAGTTTAACTTGACTCATTAAGATCTAGACAATATATACAAAACTTATAATTATACAAAGCTCAGTCTTTATTCTCTCCTTTTTAGGCTGTTCAAGCGTTTTGTCAGAGTATGGTTCAGGTTGACATTGGTTAAAATAATATAGGAATATTTAAAACCTCAGTTCTTTTCTCTGTTTCAGAATGGGTGATAATAACTTTTATGTTTTTTTAGTCAGACTGTTCCAGACATTTTAATTCCTCCATATCCTTAACCAGATCAGAAATAAAAAGATCACCAGGTAATATATGTAATAATCATTGGATCATGATAATCTGGATCATCCAATCCCTAAGCTCTGTCCTTCTCCAGTCTTCAGGAGGAGATCATGTATGCCCTGATATACATCTGTTTTACAATCAGGTGAAGATAATAGTGGAAATTTTCAAGGATAAATCCTGCACTCATTAGTGCTGCAAGAAATTCTTCCTCGTTGCTAGATTATAGAAATCAGGTATTTACACAAAATATGTAATTATATGGTATCTTCTTTTATTTGACAGGATCACTTCCAACAGCATGCTCAAGAAAGGTAATAATTTGCCTTTAATAATAAACTCAAGCTTTCTGTAAGAACTCTAGTAAATCTTGAGATAATGTTATGCTTAATCTGATGAAAGTGACAATTGTGCTTACAGAAGATGGCTACCATATTTCCTGATTTTACCATCTTATTAGATTTTTAATGAAGAAACTTTAATGGTTTTACAACTATGTAGTCTTATCGCAGTTTTGTGAAATCTTTCAAAATTAATCGTTCGCAATTCTTTCTGCAATTAAATCCCTTAAAAAAGCTGAGTTTGTTGTTTTATTGCTGTTTTTTTTATATTTCATTTTCTTACTTTTTAGCCAACATTAATCAGCAGAGTCAGCAACAGATCAATAAGTATAAATATATTACATCTTAAGTCTGTCCCAAAAAATTGGCAGTTACTGCATTTTTCCATTTTTCTCAAGATACAGTTTACCACTTTTGGAAAAATTACTGCTTGTTTGAAAGGAAATTCAGTAATATTACACCTTAAAGATGTATCAAAAATTTGGAAATTGAAGAATAAAAATGAAGACGAAAAATAGGCCTGTTTTGGCGGGGTTTTTTGTTTTGTTTTTTTGCCTTTTTTTGGTTTTTTTTGCCTACTTTGAAGGGCTGTACATTCAAAACTATAAAAGCTATTGGAAATTTACGTATTTGGAATTAGCTAAGCTTGAAGTTACTGCTTACCAAAGTTGAAGTTTATACCATATATAAATAGAAAAAAAATTGATATTTTTCTTCTTCAGTTCCACAATTCCAATTCCAATTCCAACAATCATTTTTGTGTATTATTATTCCACTCTGAAATTTCCTTCAAACGAGCCTTCATTTTCCAATAACTAGCAACTATCCTGAGAAAAATAGAAAAATGCAGTAGCTGCCAATTTTTTTAAGACAGTCTTTAGTATATTTTGATACAGAGAGTATAGATTGATGTAGAGTTTATTCTTAGTATTCCAAAAAAACTTTCGGAAGTAATTAATGCGTTTTGGCAATCTTAGGTGAAATAAATATTTAATGATCATGACAAGAAAAAGAAAAATCTTAGGCCGAATTTTTAAAGATGGTTTTTCATTCTCAACAAATGACTTTCTATATCAACTTTTCCACAGAAAACTACTTAAGAGAATTCTGTGTGGTCATTAGCAGCTACGATAACATAATTGTTATTTTAAGAATTGCAGATCTATTTTAATATTGCTACAAATAGCTTAAATACTAAATATAGGCGAATTATTTTATTGTTTTTTTTTTAATTTTTGGCTTTTGAAAGATAATGCGATGTAGAAGTTCAAAATACATGAAAATAATATTCTAAAAATCAAAGAAATAATAAATAAATATAAAAATATATAAACTTTCACATTTATGTTATGAACATGTTTCATTCACCTAGGACACTTAAAGGTAGAAGGATGGTAGTGGGGTGTAAAATAATTAATACGAAGAGATCATTCACCATCACTTCTATTCAGTTAGAATTCCTGCTCCCTGACTAGTTGGCTTCTTCCCTGGTTGTGGGCAGCTTATAGTAACATTTCATTAAGTCTTTTTGTCACCTTAGAAAGTCGAAATAGTAATGGCGATAAGGTTGACGAGATTAATGATTGGTTCATTCGAGCTTCAAATGATGGTAGGTTGTTTTTCTTTACTTTGAATTCCCTTTTTCAAGGCCAGAGCTACTCGTTATGATAGAGTACTTTTTTCGCTTACCTCGACTTGATTCGGGAGCCTTGCGGTTACAAAACTGGCTTTAAATTCCGGCCACTACTGACTAGTTATCTGTAGATACCACTCTCACTCTCAAAGTTCCTTGCTAAAGATCGATATCAGAAGTGTTTCTAAGCTGACAAGTGACGTGGGGAGTTAGTTATGTGGGGATTGACTTGCAGTACTTAAGAACTGAAAGATTTTGCGAAGATTCCTCGAATATGATTTTGTATTTTTTATCTTCTTTCCATGGTTCGCAAAATTAGATCTGTTATAAATGGTTTTGTTTGTTTTCCTGTATTTGAACAAATATTTCTAGAAAAGGAATTGGCTCTGAACATCCTGTCTGCTATTAGCAAGAAACCGGAAGACCAACAGCCGTGGACATCAACACGGACTGGGAGGAATGTCAGGTAAAAACATTTGCAAATATTATTGTTATGTTTTCTCTCCTTGTTACTTGTAACTTTCACGCGAGCAAAAGCTTACTTTAATTTATGCCACTTTGCCAAAAAACGCCGAATATCAGTAAAACTTAAAATATATACCATCGTCAAAATTCCTTTATCGTTAAAATATTGAATAGTCTGTATACATATACAGGCACCCTAGAAATAAAATATCAGCTTGACTGTACTGTAGCACTGCGTAACAATCATTTAGGAGTAGATACACGAATTGTTTTCCTCGACAAACATTTTCTTTATAAGCCTGAAACCTATAAGCATCTTCATTATTTTTAAACAACGCCTATAAACGTACCATGGTAAACTGCGCTTGACTTTTTTAGATATCCTTTCAAATAATTTGAGGTTATAGTATGTTAAATGTTCCTTTTTCGAGTTAAGTTCCCTTTAAATTGTCAAATTCATTTCCATTATCAACACCCATCTGTTTCAAATATATTTTTTAAAGCATCTTCGATTTATGTATATTGTTATCTCTGGTTTTAAACTACTTTATTTTATTCTAGCCGTCATCCATCACCAAGCATTCAACTGCCGAAAGTACCACACTTGTTTCATTCAGATGATGTCACGAACGTTGGAGCTATAGCATACCGGACAAACATGTTTTGTCCGAACGAGTTTGTCATCCATCCCGAGTGGCGTAATCGTAAAGATCAGATAACAATAAAAACATTGCACGAGCAGTACGATGCGCCTATATACGGTTATTGGCGGAAAACCTGAGATTTATTTTTCTCCATATTTAATGTTTTGATAAAAAGAGCGACTAATATTTATTTTAAAGAGTGTTTTTTTATTGAAGAAAAAAATCAATTTTATACAAGAGTGGCTCTTCAGTTTTTTGACAAAGGTACACGTATAATGCTTTCGAATCAGTGTCTGGGTTGCATTCAACTCTTACAACATTGGAAGGAGATTTCGTCATGCCTCTTTAAGGAGCTATTTGTTCAAAAAGTACTTTAATAGTGTCATGGAATGTAAAAATTCTTATGGTCCTCGACCCCTGGATAATGACCTAGGACCTCCGCGACCTATGCACCAGGGAGCGGTTCCCTGTCAAGAATTGTCCAAAGATTCCCAACTGTCGAAAATTGCTGGAACAGAAATGGCTAAGGTTTTTTCAAGCATAAAACACGTGTATTTTGACTCTTCATAATGTATCATTTTAGCAAATGTTAATTTTACCTAACTTCAAGCACGTGATTATAAACGGAAAGCTTTTGACAAGGCATTGAAATCTGTGTTTTAATTAATATCACTGAATCCAACGTGGTGAAACTAAATTTTCAGAATTTATAAAATTGTCATTTACCTATTTGTTATAGTCCAAGCATTTAAGGGAGGGGGGACCTAGGATCACAAGAACCACAAGGCCTAAAGATTTGAAATTTGGACCACTAATACATCTTCACAAAGATAAACTATTGACACGTGTTTTAGTTCGGCGACCTGTTTTGTGTGTATTTTACAGACCAAAAGCTTAAATGAGTCTCTAAACTATTCTGAAAGATTTCCTTGCCTGGCCATCTTCAAATTTGGACTAAAATGTCAATTTTGACAATCATGTGTGATATTTGACAAATTTTTCGGTTTCGTCATCGTCGTCCGCTTTACAGACCGGTCTTTCAAATAAAAATTCAAGATACTGAAGATCTCAAGGACCAGAAGGGGTATCAACTTAACCATTTAATCATCTTAACTATTTAGGCTCATTTGCAAAGTTTCAAGTCAGTCAAGTGTCTGATTGGTATTTTACAGCCCGGTACAATTTAAAAATACTGGTTTGTTTGACTTGAAACTTTCACCATGTCATTATATTACAAGATAGAGGTAAAATTTCCAAGTCGAAATGTTTTCTAGCTCTCGAATGCCTAGAATGGTCTGTAAAATACACAGTAGCTGTGAAAATTGAACGAAAACGCCAAAAATCACATAGGCTTAGTAAAAGTGACATTTTAGTCCAAATTTGAAGACTGTAGACCAAGTCAGTCGTTCATGTCACATTTTACTAACACTAAGGGAATATCAAAGTTTTTAGAGCCATAGACATTCGCTACTAGAATTTAATAATTGCAAATACCGAAAATTAGCCACTTTTTGATGAGACTTCATAGCACGTGATGACGTCATAGTATGATGACAAAAGATGACAAATAAGATTTATAGCACACTTGCTAAATGTCATTTAATAATATCAACTGTTTCAAAAGTTATTCAAAAAAAACCATCAGTGGCACCCCCCCCCCCCTTCCTAAAAATACTTGAAGGGTTAGCGGATTGAAGCCGTCGTGAAGTTTCAATTTAATAAAATGGCAGTGGCCCAGTGCTTAAGGCAATGGGCTCGTGATCAGATGCCTGTGGGCTCGAATCGGTCATCGAGAAATTTGTTTGCAGGTCATCACAAAGAGTCGTTTCAGGTGAAGTGTAGACGTTTCAAACGGAAGAAACTAGTGCGTCCGAGAGAGAAAAAGAACTAACCGAATAGGATGGAAGCCGCTGATGACTTGAATTTATCGATTACAGAAAACAAAATTCTAAAATAATAGAAAATGAAGAACAAAACCTTTTTATTGAAAGATCACAAAGTTTGTAATTGTTATGATAGAAACCAATCTTTTACTGCCTCAGATTTCAAAACAGTATTCTCATAGTATATAATTCGAACAAAGCAGCTTGATAGTTTAAAAGGGCAAAAAAGCTTAAGGAAAAACAACCTACAAAAAATGAAATTTCATATATTCTTAATGTTGAAGGAAAATCTTGTAACTTTTTTCCTCGCAAATCTTTTCAGACTTCACTGCCCCTGCGTTTTATATCCAAATGATTTTCTTGGGGGGTGGTGCAGGTATTTTTATGAATTTTTTTTTTCTCGTTTCAGTAAGATTCTTCTCTTTCCTTTGTCTAACTATTTGACTTCGTTTCTGAAATTCATAATTTATACAGATTTCTTCCCCGCTTTGATATTTTTCCGGCGTACCAAGCCTATCAATTTTTTTTTCAGATATTCATTAAAGCACCAGTTTAAAAATAATAGTGCAGTAAAAACAAACACGGTTTTTAATTTTGTTACATCAATTATCTTTTACAGTAAATGTTTCTTAACCACCATCTTGAAATTGGATCAAATTGATCCTCAAATGAAGGCAAAATTTAAATTTAACACGAAATCTGTCAATCATTGTGAATCATATTTCAGAAAATGAGTTTAAGCAGATGCTTTTTGAAAACTTCCGTGTAACATAGAGAAGTGATGAAATTTGAATGTCTCAGAGTATTTAAACAACTTATTAGAAACTTTTAAGGGGTGTATTATAGTCAATCATTCATCCCGGTAAACTGAAAAGAAGGCCTCAAATTTCAATAAAATATTCATATCAAATGTGCTACCAAAGTAGCAAAAGTTTGTCTTTGGATGAAAATATTCACTTTCAGCAAGGATATATGTCTGTGTCTTTAAATCAAAGAAAATCTCATCATTACTTCAGTCAAGTACATTTAAAAGGTGACTGGACTGAGAACAAAGAAATTATCTTATTGTTTCACTTTATCCCTTCATATTATACCCGGAGGGGCTTTTTTTGCCAGCTGCCAAAATTATAACTCAAAAAATAGTTATGCTATGCATTTGAAATTTTGCATCAAGAAACCAAAACTTATTAGTTGCTGAAAATTAGAAGTAATTATCTCAATAGCGTCATTAATTATGCACAATTATGTAACACAAGGTGTCTATTTACAACATTTTCCAATATAAAGTGGTCAAAAATTCAACTACTAACAACTTTTGATAAGATAATGATTATATTAACTTTAAACTTTCACAGCTTGTTCAATTTCAAAATGGCGGTTGGGCCAATTTTTGGCGATTTTGGCGCCCCGTAGTGCCTCAGGACTTGAATTTTATGAAAATCTGATGAAATATTTACGAAAAGTCTTTCTATCGACTTTCAGAAAATCAAAACAGAATTGAAAAATGTCAATTTGTTCGGGAGATATAGCTCTGTAAAGAAAGGCATATATTTTGAAAAAATTTACATTTGCGATGACGTCATCAGACAACCATAAAACCATTGTTTATTCAGCATGATTTTTTAAATCAGGAGTTATGACCACGAGCAAAAAAATATATAAAAAATATTTTCTCTAACACGCGAAATCACTATCTTGCTTTTAACTTAACCCCCTTAAGTCCAACCTTTATCTGCAACAGCTAATGTTCTACATTTGCTAAATCTGGACCACTCCGTGCTAGAATATTGGCCATTAAGGGGCAAAATAAGGATATTTTTGTCTATTTTCTGCTGCTTTTAGCACTCTTTGCTTGATCTACCCCAGTTTTCATACTTGTATATTTATGTTGTGGGCTTGCTCTGCGTCACTTACATGTCATTTCTGTCGTGTCAGTCTTGTCTTTGTTTGCGCTGTTATTATCAGTTTAAAGCACTCAGCCATCTCCATCAGGCTTCCAGGAGTTTATATTACTCTAAATACTACTCGCGAGTTCGAAATAAATGATGTGGGTTGAATTTTTGCTGAAAATAGCAAACAGACGAGGAAGATTTTTTTGAACATAAATAAATATTTTTCTCCAAATTAGATAAGCTTCCTGGGACGTTCATTCCGGACTCGGAAGTTTATATATCACATTACTCCCATTGATGCAATATTATTTATTTTACCTTGCGAATTAGCCTTGTTGAACAACTGCTAAATAAAACCTTTATGTTGATGTTGTAAAACGGTGCAAAAGACACCCTAGGACAACCTGTACTTAATGCTTCAATGTGTGTGATTATTGATAAAAAAATCAATAGTGTACGAAAAGATAAATTTTTTGGTAAGTTCCTGATTTCTTGAAAGGCTAATAAATAATAAGTCAAGCGATAGATCATAGTGATCAAATTACAAGGCCATCGCGCGTTTTACTATGTTTTTGTAAGCTTCATATCACACTAATTTAAAACCAATTTTTCAAGTTTGCACATTTTATTATGATTCTGTTTGCACAGATTTGCCTTTTCTATTGCAAGCTTGTAAGTAGCCAGATTTATTCTTAATTTCAAAGAGTCTCGTATCTGTTTCTCTTCTATCAGACAAGGCGTATGAAAAACGCAAAGCTCGAACATGGAAAAAAGCCGTCATTCTTTATTATAGATGTCAAATCAACAAGCTCAAGAAGAAATTGACATTCATCAATGCTGAATGCAAATTTTCTTACTTTCTCGTCAGTGAAAAGCAAGCTTGAAAGACCCAAGCTCGTATTCACGGACAGACTGCTCTATTTAAGAGAACGTTGCCATTGTTGCTTCCATATACTGAGAAAGCTGTAATTTTTATGATCATTAAAATCCACATTGCCAAGGTCGAATTGAAATCAACGATCACTCATGCTGTACCTATCAATTTTAAACATCACATTGTCAATTGCCGTTACTATCCTTCTGGTTTTTTGTTTATTCTTGATATGGAGATGCAAGAAATTACTGCGTCAGTATTGCTTTCTCGTATCTGTCCTGATCTGTGAATTGATTTACAGCTGTTATCATTTGGTTTTGGAGATAGGACAACTAAAAAATTCAATAGCACTTGGTGTGCTAATAAGCTCCAATGGCATGAGTGTGATCAACGTTCCATATTGCGGTTGCTTGATACTACTCACACTTGAGAGATTCTTAGAGGTCTATTTACACATCAATTATTATTCTTCCTTCTTCTATCGCAATCGCTTACGGTTGTGTATCGCATTATGGATCCTCGCGTTAATCATTATGATAATAACTAGCGTATTGTTTTTAACGACAGACAACTTACTAAAACTACTCACAAATCTATACACTATTGATCTGTACTTTTTATTGGTAGTACACGCCGCCATCTTGATATCATTTGTAACCGTTTACGCGTACCTTTATCGACTTTTCAGAACCAACCGTGCAGCCAATGTGATCAAACGATCAAAAATTTTTGCACCATTTTTCATCGTGCTGACATTCCTATGTTTTTTGACAATTCCGCTGATCGTTTCAATGCTCATATTGCCAGAGGAGGATCACACCTGGGCATTTGTCATCAATCGACTGAACAGTTTGTCTGATGGATTTTTCTATGTTTTGCTTATTCCTAATATTCGAAAACGACTTTTAAAATTCAGAACAGGCCGTGAGTATCAATGCAGAAAACACGAAAATCGAAATTTATCGCTATCAACAACAGTGGAATCTCAAGACAAGAAGGAAACAGCCATTGAAGCAAAAGCAAAATTGTCAGTATCAGGACAATCGATAGGAGCAAGTACTCAATGTTGATATGTCATTATTACAGATTTCCTTGTCACCTTTTTGTTGATTTTTTTAGTTACCGACAAAGGTGTTCTTCTCTATTAGTTTCAGAAGTATCAAAATAGCTGGCATCTTAAAATAGGGACGCCGCACGCTCACGAAAGGCGGTACGACGAGCTTTGCAAGTGAAACGAGCAAAGTGAGTAAATTCCAGCAGGGGTACTGGGGGGGGGGGGGGGAAAGGGGAGGGGGATGAGCGCTGTAAGCGTCCCAGTTAATTTTTCGAATTACACCATCCTCAAACGCCTAGAAAGCAGGTACTTAATTATAATTTTTGACAACTTTTTCAAATATTACCGCGCTTGACTGAAAGTTTTTTACCTTTTTTACAAATTTCTCTTCTAACACCACAAAACTAGCAAATACAACCAAAACAAAACTAATCGTTCTACTTGTGTAGATGTCAATGTATTGTTAAAAAAGGCGTTCGAAAATTGGGAAACATTAAATCGATGATAAAAAAATCAGGTACGGTGGAAACCGTACCAACCGTACCGTACCGTGCAGCGCCCCTGTTAATAAAAAGAACTAGAAATTTTGGATTTTTCACAGTGAAGTTCAACAAGCTATTTTATTCTGATATATATCAGGAATTAATTAGTTGATTTATTTTTTTTACCAACTGTATTTGCTTCGGGGGTATTGATATGGAATCTGATATATCGGTTGGACGAGATAACTCAACTAAAAAATGCATCGCTTTCTGTACTTTTTTTTGTGGAAAATCGGCGGCCTGTTCACATGAAAGCCGAGTGAGCTCACTTACGTGATGTATCCCTTTCAAAAATTAAATGACAACACCTATATCATAGCTTCACGAGACTGGGACAGAAATATCAGATTTTCGTCCGTTGTTGTTGTCGTTTTGCGAAGTAGAATTTCCGTATTATTTCCGTATTTGCATTTATCCGGGTTTTTCATACGGTATAGTGTCAACGGAAGTTGGTACCATTCATAGTATCCATAGCATCCATACTATCCATAGTATCCATACCCATCCATACTATCCATACTATCCATACTATCCATACTATCCATACTATCCATAGTATCCATACTATCCATACCATCCATACTATATATACCATCCATACTATATCTACCATCCATACTATCCATAGTATCCATAGTATCCATACTATCCATACTATCCATATCATCAATACTATTCATACTATCCATAGTATCTTTATTATATATACCATCCATACTATCCATACTATCCATAGTATCCATACCATCCATAGTATCCATAGTATCCATAGTATCCATACTACCCATACTATCCATAGTATCCATACTATCCATACTGTCCACAGTATCCATACTATCCATCCTATCCATACTATCCATAGTATCCATACCCATCCATATTATCCATACTATCCATAGTATCCATAACTATCCATAGTATCCATAGTATCCATACTATCCATACTGTTTATACGTAATTTTTTTTTTTTAATTAACAGTCAGGGGGGGGGGGGCGATTATTCGGTAATATAGAGTATTTAGTGTCTAGTACAGTCTAATTTGAGTATTTTGCGAGACGCTAACTTTTAGGTAATTTATATCAACCTTAATTTAAATTGAATGTTAAGGATGCGATTTCCATATCAAAAATTTAATGCTCTAAGCAATTGTATAATTTTTATACTCTAAAAATCTGTTATTGAAAATCTTAATTTTCCATCTTTCAGACAATGAAAACAGCAGCCTAGCAACATCATAACTCTCCGTCTAAGATCAGTCCTGAGAAACTTGGATTGATTGGATTTATACTCACATATAAAGAAGTTTTTTATGTGACTATGATGGCGGATCATAAAATCGGTAGAACCGCAACAGACCAACGTTCCGCGGGAAATCAAATCAATCAAATTCCCGTATCGATGCGGGGGTCTGGTGCAGGCTAGCAGCGCGCGATGCACCTACACCTACCTCTAAGGTTCCGTGTGTGCATGCAGGGCGGGCGGGTCGGGAGGACGGGAGAGGCGGGGCGAGGGGACAGGAGAGGCGGGGCGGTCACAAATATTAATACAAAACTCTATTTTAACATCAATTTTTTTGTTATGTAATGTAAAAAGTATTGAAAGCTAATCAAACACAAAGAAATTCTTAATTTTGTTTTATTTATTGATTAGTTAAAAAAAGTATCTTTGGAAATAATAGCAGCTTTGCTTTACACACGTTATCTTATCAAACTTTGTCATTGATTGAAGCCACATAATAACAAACAGGGCGCGATTGATACACACGGCCATTATTGTTTTTATGGAATAGCTGAAAATGGGAAACTCGAGCACAAACAGCAAGAAAGTAAGTTTGGTTGTAATCATTTGTGTCTTCTTTACTTATATCTGATAGAGATGAAAACTAGTTTGGCACGAGGGGGTCCATGTAATTCTTAGTTAGGTTTAGCTGGTTGGGGGTGTAAATTGTCTATAAACTGCTAAAAAGTGAAAGTGTAAAAATATGTATGAGATATTGATGGAAAGAGTGTCAGAGCTCAAAATTTGTTTATGTAGTTTTCTTGTAACTAAAGATTCGCTATAGTACCTTTCTAGAGTATAATTTAGCTTTTAAAATCTTTGGATAAGACCACCAGATCCATTGCCTATTCAAATTAAGCACAATCCTGTGTAATCAGACTCCAGCCAGCAGCAGAACAGATCCAGATTATCAAAGCTGTCAGATTGTAGAATCACTGTGTCTGCATACCCGCCAGCTTAGAAAGGTTTACCTAAAAACTGCATGCCCAGCACTTCATTTCTAAGTCTAAGTTTCTGAGCCTAGTCACCCAATTTAGTGGCACCCAGTTAGTGGAAACAACTAACAGCATCAGAAAAGATGGTAGGGGTTTCTGAACCTACCTAATTTAAAAAAATATCAATATGAGAGTATCACATCATTGAATTTGAACCATGGTTGCTTGTGAGAAATGTCTTTCATTGTGATTTTTTGCCGGTACCACTGCACCACGTCAGCTGCCCCAAAAGCGCAAATTTTTCAACAATATACTGCATGCCATATACCGTAGATGGGGGCGACTTGAAATTTGACGTGGTCACTTTGAACCACAACAACAAACAACATTTTCTGGTCTGCATTTTATATACGATGTAATATGGCAATTCCGTTTTAATCTGCAACTAACAA